>MU223848.1:945816-957624 GCA_018584345.1 Thuja plicata
AGCCTAGAACCTGGAGGTCTCATCTCAGTTAGCATAGGTCCCACAACCTGGAGATGATTCCCTTGTTATACTGGATTATCAAGACCAAGAGAGCTTGAGATCAGAGGCGCAAATTCAGTATATAACAACTACATCTACACAGAGGGCAGACAACTTTCTGGCAGAGCTGACCCACCAATAGGCGGCGAAACCAAACAAAAAGACAAAAACAAAGTGAAGAAACAAGACAAAAAATGCAAGCAAAAGCCAACAGAACACAAAAAAAGAGACAAGAAGACGGAGGAGGAAAACTAGACAACCAACCTGAAAATTGGAGGAAGGAAGGAAGGCAAGGTGCCCACAAATGCTCTGCAGTAGCTTCTACCCTCAAAGGACCACCAATCCACACTAGAAACCACTCACAATTTGTTTAGAACAACTCATAAATAGCTCGCATTAGACTCTGCTCAAGTCGCTGTGATATCGCTCTGAAATTCGCTCAAATCGCTTAAGTGTTTTGATCACGGTAATTGTGAAAATGGCAGGTGATTTCTATTTATAGCCAGGGTAAAAGCAAGTTACCTTTCCTTCCACAACCTCCAAAACAAGCCGACCTTCAGACTCCAGGCCCAGGGATTTCGTGCAACCATACCTTCTTATGGAAAGAAGACATCGTGGCAAAGAATCCTGGAGTCTGAAATCCAGATTCTGGGCAAAGAACGACCAACTCTGGGACCAGGTACCAGAGACACACAAGAAAAAATACAAAGCAAAACAAAACACCATGGGAAAGAAAACCTGGGGAAGGAAGACAAAGAAACAAAGGAAAGACAAGGCAAGGGCCAAAAAAGAAAAAAAGAAAGAAAGGGGGGGACCCAACATTTTGCACACAAAATGTAGGGACGGGGATGCAGGGCATAACAAGACTCATAAGGGTAAATATGCAATACTAGAGCAAGGCCTTGTTCATATTGGGTTACCCTCTCCCCCTATATTTCCTCTTCTTCTTTGTCTTCTCCTTCTACCTTGTCTTCTCCTTATCCTTCCTTATCCTATCCTTCTTCCTTCCCCTCATCATTTTGTATACCATCTTTTTCTGTGGTATCTTTCTCCTTGTCCTTTTCTCTATCTTCATCCTTTGAGGAGATGGCTAATATTTCAGCCCTAAGACCTGTTATTGACTCTAGTATTGTCTGAAGAGGAGGCATTGTTCCTATATCCAACAACACTTGGGGAGTTTAGTTGGAGAAAGATAGTAGAGATGAAGTTGGTGGGGTAGGAGCTTGTAAAGAAGGTGGAGTGGGAGAAGGAATTGGAAGAGAAGGCAGAGGAGTGGGATTAGGAGATGGAAGTGATGTAGGAGCATCTTGGGTTCCTTGAAAATCCTATTCAACCAAAAACATGTTTGCATTTTTTCTTTAGATTGTTTGGAGACTACTCAGTGAAGTGCTTGGTGACTATTGTTGTTCAGTTACTTGTTCTATCTTTCTTTACCAATGAGTCTTGGTGAATGTTGGCTGCTCGATAGGTTCTTTCACTGAGTTGTTTTTGATGCTCAGTTACCTTCTTACGGAGTTGTTCCTATTGCTCGGTTGACTTCTTACCGAGTTGTTTATCCTGATTTGGGATATATGTGGACCTAAATATGGGTTGTTACTATTTCCTATGCTGGATATTTAGGATCTAAGTGTTGAGCTCTTTTGTGGACTCTTGTATATATTGGTTTTTGTACTTAGATTTAGGGGGAGTTTTTGGAGGCAATTTTTGGTAGCAGTTTGGCGAGATAGAAGATTAAGTGTTAGCATATTTGGATGGCAGGTCTGTGACCTCACATGTAATAAGATCATTCTGTAAAACATCTGAATGTATATGGTTGAAACTGAGAAGGCCTTATAGCCCGACATGTATTAAGTTTGATGAATTAATATAAGTATATGATGTTTCTCCTCTCCCTTCTTGTGTTGTTGCTTTGGTGTTTTTCTGTAAGGTGGATTGGATAGTTGGAAGTGCCTTGGGCCCCCATTATCCTTGCCTTCCCTACGTCAGGTGGTATCGGAGCAAAGGTTAGATCTAAGTTTCTTCTTGTAATCCCTAGCACTAGTTGGTTGATATTGTTGTGGGGTGGCATATTGTGATCTGACCTACAATTGCTGAGGGTTTCAAGATGGTTCATGGGAGAGGAAATGAAGATCCAGGTCTAGTAGATATGCTAAGGAAGATGGCTGCAAGATTGGAAGCTATTGAGATAGCCCAACGCAGAGGAAGACATCTTGAATATTTTAGTGATGATGAATTGGATGAAGTGCAAGGTGAAGCTACACCTACACCTGTGATGGATCAGGAAGAAGAGATATTCCTACCAACATTGATAAGTTTGATGTCCACACCTTAGTTTAATCTTCCTGAGTATAGTGGAAAATTGGATTATGATGAATTAATAGAATGGATAACTAAGATGGAAAAATACTTTGAGTATGGGAATGTATCAGAGGAGAAGAAAGTAAATATTACAAGTACAAAATTGAAAGGTCATGCATCCTTATGGTGGGAGCATTTGCAATTGGATTGAAACAAGATAGGAAAATAAAAGATCAAGGTATGTGATAAGATGATAAAAAAATTGAAAGGCAAGTTTCTGCCTTGTGATTACCAGATTAACCTGATTAGGAGAATGCAAATTTTGCAGCAGAATGATAGCTCGGTAAAATATTATACTGAAGAATTCTACAGATTAGACATTAGATATGGACATGTTTAAGATGAAGTGGAAAGAATAGAAAGATATCTGAATGGGTTAAGAATTTATATACAAGATGAGATCATCATGGTCAAGATGGATAGCATTGAAGAGTCATATCAGTTTTCCCTTGTAGACGTCCAAAAATATTAATATTATTATTAATATTATTTTCCCTCTTATTCCTCTAACTATTTAATTCAATCAATTAAATAGTTTCATTTATCAATAGTTTAAATACTACTCTAATGTATTTTATTTAAATACATTTGCCTCCACAAAATCTCCTTTTAATAAATTTATATTTATTAAATCCTCCATATTCCTAATTCTTCTAAAGCATGATTTATTCAAATTCAATTTGGATTATCATTTAAACCCTAGCTAGGAACGTATTAAGCCTACCCTATTCCTACCCTACTCCCATCACCTCATTTCCTAAGTATGCTTCCACACCTAATTGTCCTCTAACCATGTTTAATGGGTGATTCCTAACCTTTTTAAGGCTAATGGAATGCTCACCTACATGGGGAATTTCTCTCCAAAATGGGCACCCATTCCTCTTTAAGTCCCTCTTACAACTTTGTCTCCCCTTTTGAAATATTGAGCTACTCAATATTAATGCCAATTTTGACACAAAATTGGCCATCTTTTCAAATCCATGTGTCTCCTATGTGGCTCTTATGTGGATGCCACATAGGTGCCACTTCATCCAAGCCTCTTCCTCTCTCCAAAAACTCTATAAATAGAGGCCTTCCCCTCTCATATTTTCATCTCTCAATTTGCATTGTTATCATGCTAGTATTGCTTTAGAATTTCATAGTCATTTTCATGCTTATGTTCTTAGTTTCTATTTTTCATGCTTATGTTCTTAGTTTCTATTTTTCATGCTTTCCATGATTAATTCACTTAGAAATCACATGGTAGGTTCTAAATTGGTGAATGAATCTTAATTTATACATAGCATATGTATATCATCATTTTCATTGTTTAGAATATCATCTTCTTGAAGAAGATTTTGAGACTAGTTCCTCATACTAGCTCTTGAATCTTTCTTCTTGTTTTGATATATCTTGCAATCTTGCATTGGTATCTATTGCAATTTGTGTGTTTGAGAGAGCACACCCACATCCATCAATAAAAGAAAATCAAAATGAGTAAAGATAGGGTGCATTTGTTTACTTATTTTTAGCTTAATCTGATGTTATTTGGTGTTCTTTGTTATTTATTCACAGCTTTTGCCAGCGAATATCTTTCCATCAAATCAAATCAAATACTTGCCCATCAGGATGCATCCTTCCAGCGTCGGCGTATCAAATCCTTCATGACATCAATCCTGTTCATAACAAGAAATTTGGACCGAATGATTGCTTGGTCATGAGGCCTTCTTTATTGATTTTATCTTTTTGTGTCAGTTCAAACCTACTCACCACTACCTTGATCTGCTCTATCTTGGTGCGTTGTGACTGGTCACTATTGATACATGCCTCTTTTGTAGTGTGCTTTTGTTTGAGCATCTATTCCATGCAAAGGAATCTTGTCATTTGTGTTTTCTAACACCTGATGCATACCTCCTATTGCAATATCAAAATCGGATGTGCTCTCCCTTTTTTTTTTTAACACACAAATGGATCCCCAATGCTTATTAGCTGCATTTAATCTCATTTGCATTTGCATTCTTAGCTGCATTCTTAATTGCATTTCAGAAGGCTTCTATTTATTCCCTCCTTCCTTTCATCTCTCCCGTTGCATCTTTCTTTTAGAAAATTCCACAACGTCATCTTCGTTGTGTTCTTTTCTTGAGGGGGCACAACCCTATACCGTCGTTGCTTCAGCAGGACTCCTAGAAACCCTCTTCTTCTGGGGAAACTCATTTTCTTGTCTTTGATGAAATGTCACTTGCGATGCCACGTCAAAGAGGGGCAAAATATAGACGTCCAAAAATATTAATATTAATATTAATATTATTTTCCCTCTTATTCCTCTAACTATTTAATTCAATCAATTAAATAGTTTTATTTATCAATAGTTTAAATAGTACTATAATGTATTTTATTTAAATACATTTGCCTCCACAAAATCTCCTTTTAATAATTTTATATTTATTAAATCCTCCATATTCCTAATTCTTCTAAAGCATGATTTATTCAAATTCAATTTGGATTATCATTTAAACCCTAGCTAGGAACCTATTAAGCCTACCCTATTCCTACCCTACTCCCATCACCTCATTTCCTAAGTATGCTTCCACACCTAACTGTCCTCTAACCATGTTTAATGGGTGATTCCTAACCTTTTTAAGGCTAATGGAATGCTCACCCACATGGGGAATTTCTCTCCAAAATGGGTACCCATTCCTCTTTAAGTCCCTCTTACAAATTTGTCTCCCCTTTTGAAATATTGAGCTACTTAATATTAATGCCAATTTTGACTCAAAATTGGCCATCTTTTCAAATCTATGTGTCTCCTATGTGGCTCTTATGTGGATGCCACATAGGTGCCACTTCATCCAAGCCTCTTCCTCTCTCCAAAAACTCTATAAATAGAGGCCTTCTCCTCTCATATTTTCATCTCTCAATTTGCATTGTTATCATGCTATTTTGCATTTAGAAGTGCATAGTTCTTGATTTCATGTTTTTATATGCTTCTAGTTTATGCTTAAATCATTTAGAAATCACATGCTAGGCTCTAAATTGGTAAATTAATCTTAGTTTCTTTATAGCATATGCATATCATATTTATTTTTATAGCTTAGATTCATCATCTTGAAGAATATTTGAGACTAGTTCTTCATACTAGCTCTTGAATCTTTCTTTTTATTTTACAATCTTGCATTGGGATCCATTGCACTTTGTGTGTTTGAGAGAGCACACCCACATCCATCAATAAAATAAAATCAAAATGAGTAAAGATAGGGTGCATTTGTTTACTTATTTTTAGCTTAATCTGATGTTATTTGGTGTTCTTTGTTGTTTGCTTGATCTCTAACATACTTTTTGATATGATTTATGTGCTAACCCACTAACGTTTGTGTTGGTGCTCAAAAATGCTGGATTGTTTTGAGGCCAATTGACAGGCACAAATAAATGCCTCTGCAATTCTGACTTGATTGAGCCAAGGCTGGTAGGCCTAAAAAGGTGCTTCCTAACTGCACAAACATGTGCACAAACAAAAGCAAGTCCTCCAAAAGGGATTAACAATCCTTGGAGGATAATAACTTGATCTCCTAACTTCTAAATAGTTTGATATCTAGAATGAAACCTAAAAATACTATTAAAACTTAATTGAATGCTTTGTAAAGAAGATAACAGATAAAATGTATAAAATACAGAAAGAACAAAATGCCAATTACAAATGAAAATAAGATCAGTGCCTAATGCTGAATTGGGAATAGAGTCATTTATATTCAATCTTACGTATAAATAGAGACAGTTTTAAAGTAACTCAATCCTGTAAAGCAAGACCATCATCCTACTGACCTTAATTGAAACAAAGATTTAAATAACTTATACAATTAGTCCTATGGTTTTTTAACTCAAATTAAGAGCCCAAAAGGAACAGTAATAGGTTCTCAGACTATGCTACCGATATTCGAATTGCATAAATTAATTATAAATAGAAGTATCAAATGGATAACACAATAGGATACCCTGGTTCATAGAGTAATCCAAAAATATAATTGAACATAAAAACTATATTAACTTTAATCTGAAAAACCAAGTTGATAAAATACAGGCGGATATTAAAATTCTCAATAGAATGGGGATTGGGGAAAAACCTGTGGCAGATTGTCTGAAGGAAATGAAAGAAGTTGTTGGTAACTCTGAAGCTCAGTCTGAGTATGCTAATAAGGTGGGAACTATGGAGAGACAAATTAAAGACATTAAAGACAGAGTGGAAAAGGATAACAGTGTGGAACAACTTAAGATTCTGAAGAATAAAGTGAAAAGACTGGAGGCATCGGTTAAAAAAATAGGGGAACAATGCCTCATCAGCCTCAAAGCGTATTGTGGTCATGCACAAATTTTAATGGATAAACTGGATAGGATTAACAAGGACAAGGATAGTAGTATAGTGGAGACAATGGGCTCGGGATCGCGCACTAGAGCCAGTGCCAAGAAAAAGAGTCCTAAGGAGGATAAAGAAATGGAGGAGCTCAAGACCTCGGTCAACAATATGTAGATTATGGTCCTTGAAGCTGAGGAGCTGGTGAAGGAGATGTAGCTATTTCTTCTGCTGTCTTGGTTGGGTTTTTTTTGCTGTCCCTGATGTCTTTTGCTGTATCTTTGGGACTTTTTTTGTTCGGGGTGTTGCTTTACTGTTCCTTTCTTTTCTGGTGCTTTGGCATAGATGTTTCTACTTTTCATTGTATATCTCACTTTATACTCTAGGTTGCAGGTCCTTGTAAAACCTGTTGAACTCTTTGTTTTTTGTAAAGGTTTCGGTTCCTTGTAAAACCTATTTTTAATTAATCAGAACTTTAAAGTATAAGCACTTATCTGATACTTGCGCTTGAAAATTTGTGCATAAGTTCAAATTTGTATTTTGGGAGAAAGTTTTCAATTTTTGTCATCAATCATCGTATTGTAATTTTTTGAGTTTATTTTGACTCAATATTTATACATCATTCAAAGGTTTTTTGTGAAAAGACATACCTTTTCACAAAAACCTAATCCTAGCAACTAATCCCTAAAAATATATTAAACCATAACAATGGTTGTTAAGAAAAATATTTCTCGTACAAATTGATTTAGTGATCTTAAGTGTTCCGTGCACAATAACTCGATATTCAATTACCTGCACGAAAACACCAAAGATTAGATAATCAAAATAAAATTTATTACTTTCATACTATATGAGGCTCTCTCAAAATCATAATTATTTATTTATTAGTTAAGAATTAATCGAAAATAATTCCATGCCAAATTTTAATACATGCATTTGATAAACAATGTGAAGAATAAAAATTTAACATTATGTTCTATATCATCCTCATAAATTATCAAAAATATAAGGAATCACTTTGATTATTAAATCATAAAAGACTTTAATAATAAAAACATTATATTTAGAAATATTCTTTTATCATAATGCATTTATTAAAGAAAGTAATCCATAGAGCAATGTAAAATTCAAAATAGAAATATCTTGAAAATATTAGGGAAAAGGTTTTATGATCCATTTAATGAAAATAAACTTTAACCTTAAAGATCAAATCAATCCACTTAGGACTAACATATTAAATTTACAAAACAATTACCCTAATGCTACAAAATATTTCTAATATAAAATAATATTACAACCATAAAAATATATGTAATTAAGGGAATTTAAAAAAAAAAACTCACTTAAAAGCAACCCTAAAACATACATATTAAAAATCAACYAATTCATACAAATAGTAAGGTAAAATTATTAACACCCTAAAATTAAARTGAAAAAGTAAGAAAAAWTTACTCTTTAGGGATTTGCAACTAAAGAATAAAAGGCAAACCCTAAATAGTTACATATACAAAAAGAAACATTTACATTACACATCACTAAATTTTTAATAAAAGTACAATAATGTTAAAACCTTTTCACCCCTTTTTTTGGTGAAATATTAATGTTAAAAATACATTAGCTGAAAATGCCAAATTGCGTTTAAGGATATGAAAAAGAAAAAGAATTAACATCAAAATACACAAAAACCCTAAACAAATTAATAATCATCAAATTTAACCTTTATTTCATCATATAGTTTTACTTTTAGGGTTTTGGGGGTGAATCAAAATTTTAAAAAAAAATGAAATAAACATGAGTAACTATGACACACATAATTCCTATCTCATAAAAAAAATTTATTTTAACATTTATTTCACATGAGATAAGAATATCTTTAATTTATACATTTATTTACATACATTCTCTCGAAGAATAGTATAGAGCAATTGGTAGGGGTAGGGTCGGGTAGTTAGGTAAGAAAATGAATGGGTCGAGAGGTTGAGTGTTCAACTCCCTCTCCCCATTGTTTTTTATAAAAATGGAAAAACACACAAGTTCATAAAGAAATTCCTAATTTAATTTAATTTTTAAAGAAATTCACCTGCACATAAAACAAAGATAAATAAATATCTTCTCCTAACCCTCTCGAAGAAAACAATAGACTAACTAGTTAACTAACTAGTTAGGGGGTAGGAGGGTAAATTGGTAGGAAAAAGGGTCGACTTGAGAGGTTGAGTGTTCCACTCCCTCTCGCCGCCTTTTGTTCAACCTTTTTAATTTATTTTTATTATTTTTAGAATTATTAATATCTAAAACAAATATGCATAAAATAAAACATTTTACAACCTAATACATGAGAATGAAAATAACAAATGCGCACGCCTTTTATCCATTTTAATCTTTTATCAAAGGAAATCTATAAAATATGACAAATATGTATTATACTTCCCTGACATCCTGTTCCTTTAGGAGCTAAAATTTTTGATGTCAACAATGGCTCTTATTGGGGATGTGCATTCATGCCTGGATGTAGCAAGAATCCAGTTATCTCTGGAAAAGCAGACCATAATGAGAAGAAAATCATAATGCTTAAAACAAATAAAATAATGTACAAGTTTTAGAATACTTCCTGCTTTCAAGAGAAAAAGGGTTTTAAATACTTACCATGAGTTGGGAACTCCTGAATGACTTCATCAGTATCCTGTAGATAATATGAATTCTCACCTTCTTTCGAGATGACCATGTAGGGTCCTAGCCATAATGCCTCGAACTTACCATGTTTCCCTTTGTCTTGGTCTTTTGCATTCCATTTTAGTACCCAATCACCTTCTCTAAAAGGTCTATCTAATGCTCTTTTGTCATGAAGGGTCTTAATCTGTCGTTGTTGATGAAGATTCCTTTCTTGTGCTATTCTTCTCATCTCATCTAGCTCTGATAATTGGTTCAACCTATCTTCCATAAAATTTACATCCTCAAGTTCCTCTTCCTGGATGAACCTGTAAACTAGTAGGAGATTGTTCAACGGTAACCTCACTTTTTTTCCATAAACCAACTCAAAAGGAGAAAAACCTGTTGACCTTTTCACTGTTACCCTGTCTTCCCACAAAGCTAGACCTAGCTTTGAATCCCATGCTTTCCTGTTATTGCTCAACATCCTTCTGATAATCTTTAGTATATTCTTATTTCTTGATTCTGCTTGACCGTTTCCTTGCAGGTGATACAGGGATGAGTATGATAAGTTAATACCATATTTTTCACAAAATTCTACAAATTCCTTTGATCTGAAACACATGTAATTATCACAAAGAATCTTGCAAGGTACCCCGTATCTGGTAAGTATGTCGTCTGTCAAAAACTTGATGACCACCTTGCTTGTAGCTTGTCTCGTAGGTACAGCTTCAACCCATTTCGTAAAGTAGTCTGTCGCAACCAGTATCCACTTGTGACCTCCACTCGAAGCATATGCAATTTCCCCAATAAAATCTATTCCCCACATTTTAAAAGGTTCCTTAGTTTGTAAAGGTATAAGGGGCAAAGCACCATTGTATTTCAGTTTCCCAGAGAATTTCTAACAAGATTCACACTTCTTAACATATTCATAACAGTCCTTGAATACATGAGGCCAATAGTACCCTTCTTGCAATATCCTATGAGCTGTTGTCTTAGCTGAGAAGTGACCACCACATACCCCATCATGTAATTCCTTTATAAATGACTTGGCCTGATAGGTGTCTAGACAAAATAAAAGGATACCATCATTGTTTTTCCAATACAGATCTCCTTGAATCAGTACATACCTTGATGCTTGCAATTTTATAGTTATTTTTTGATTATCACTTAAACCTTCTTTACATTTCATATGTTTTAAGAAGTAAACTATATTCGTGTACCATGGACAATGTTGAATGCTAGTTCCTAAGTTATCCAAATCCACTTGGTTTATTTGGGTGGCATCCAAATTTGTTTCTGCCATGAGTTTAGCCAACCCTTGACCTCTTACTAACTTAGTGATTTGTATTTCAATATCGAACTCTTGAACCTGATTGATCCATCTGCATCTTTTACCTATGACTTCTGATTGCCTCAATATGTCTTTAGTTGCCGCATTAGGTACATATGCCACAATCTTAGATCCAACTAGATAAGGCCTGAATGACTTTACTGCCTTTACTAATGCATAAGCTTGTTTCTCATGTATATAATAGTTTAACTCAGAGGCTTGTAAAGTCTTACTGAAGAAAGCTATCGGTTGCTCATGTCCTTCATCATTTTTCTGTAATAGGATGGCTGCAATGGTGTGAAAGGAAGAAAAAGAGAACAATTGAAAAGGTTTTGAGAAATCAGGGGATTTCAAAATCGGAGCTTCCTTGATTTCTTTCTTAATGTTAGAAAAAGCCTCTAAGGCTTTATCTATCCATTTTAAAATTGCATTTTTCTTTAACATCTTTGCAATAGGTTTAACAATTTTTGAAAAATTTGAGACAAACCTCCTCACAAAGTTGATTTGTCCAAAGAAAGACTTAATCCCCTTAACATTTTTAGGAATCTGAATTTTGTTAATTGCTTCAATTCTTTCTGGATCTATCCGCACTCCATCTCTAGATACGATATTCCCAAGGAGTTTACCTTCAGTTACCCCAAAATGACATTTCTTTGGGTTTAAGGATATCCCATACTCAAGGGCTCTTTTGAAGATTTGTTCTAAATGCTTGCAATGGTCTTCTGCCCTTTTGGAATAAGCTATGATGTCATCTTGATATATTTCCATAATAACATCAATGAAGTCCTCAAAAGCCACATCCATGGCTCTCTGAAATGTAGCCCCTGCATTCGTAAGTCCAAATGACATCCTCGCGTAAATGTATGTACCCCAAGGTGTTGTGAATGCCATCTTATATTGTTCTTCCTCTTTGACCTTCACCTAATTATACCTAGAGAACCCATCCATCATCGATAACAACTCATTAACAATAATCTTCTGTAATAATGCTTCCATGTTAGGTAATGCATAGTTGTCCTTTAATGAAGAGATGTTTAAGTTCCTGAAATCCACACAAAGTCTGATATCTCCATTTTTCTTCCTAATAGGTACCAGATTTGAAACCCAA
>MU223848.1:965542-979944 GCA_018584345.1 Thuja plicata
CATTTATTTCACATGAGATAAGAATATCTTTAATTTATACATTTATTTACATACATTCTCTCGAAGAATAGTATAGAGCAATTGGTAGGGGTAGGGTCGGGTAGTTAGGTAAGAAAAGGAATGGGTCAAGACGTTGAGTGTTCAACTCCCTCTCCCCATTGTTTTTTATAAAAATGGAAAAACACACAAGTTCATAAAGAAATTCCTAATTTAATTTAATTTTTAATTAGGGAAGAAATTACTCCCTATGTAATAGGTTGCACTTTGTTTCTCACCTGCACATAAAACAAAGATAAAAAAAATATCTTCTCCTAACCCTCTCGAAGAAAACAATAGACTAACTGGTTAGGGGGTAGGAGGGTAAATTGGTAGGAAAAAAGGTCGGCTTGAGAGGTTGAGTGTTCCACTCCCTCTCGCCGCCTTTTGTTCAACCTTTTTATTTATTTTTATTATTTTTAGAATTATTAATATCTAAAAAAAATATGCATAAAATAAAACATTTTACAACCTAATACATGAGAATGAAAATAACAAATGCACATGCCTTTTATCCATTTTAATATTTTATCAAAGGAAATCTATAAAATATGACAAATATGTATTATACTTCCCTGACGTCCTGTTCCTTTAGGAGCTGAAATTTTTGATGTCAACAGTTTGCATGTTTGAGCTTGCTCCCAACAGGTTGAAGGATTCCTCATACACATTATCCATATTCCTTATTCTTCTAAAGCATGATTTATTCAAATTCAATTTGGATTATCATTTAAACCCTAGCTAGGAACCTATTAAGCCTACCCTATTCCTACCCTACTCCCATCACCTCATTTCCTAAGTATGCTTCCACACCTAGCTGTCCTCTAACCATGTTTAATGGGTGATTCCTAACCTTTTTAAGGCTAATGGAATGCTCACCCACATGGGGAATTTCTCTCCAAAATGGGCACCCATTCCTTTTTAAGTCCCTCTTACAACTTTGTCTCCCCTTTTGAAATATTGAGCTACTCAATATTAATGTCAACTTTGACTCAAAATTGGCCATCTTTTCAAATCCATGTGTCTCCTATGTGGCTCTTATGTGGATGCCACATAGGTGTCACTTCATCCAAGCCTCTTCCTCTCTCCAAAAACTCTATAAATAGAGGCCTTCTCCTCTCATATTTTCATCTCTCAATTTGCATTGTTATCATGCTTGTATTGCTTTAGAATTTCATAGTCATTTTCATGCTTATGTTCTTAGTTTCTAGTTTTCATGCTTTCCATGCTTAATTCACTTAGAAATCACATTCTAGGTTCTAAATTGGTGAATGAATCTTAGTTTATACATAACATATGCATATCATCATTTTTATAGTTTAGAATATCATCTTCTTGAAGAAGATTTTGAGACTAGTTCCTCATACTAGCTCTTGAATCTTTCTTCTTGTTTTGATATATCTTGCATTCTGCATTGGGATCCATTGCACTCTGTGTGTTTGAGAGAGCACACCCACATCCATCTAAAAGAGAAAATCAAAATGAGTAGAATAGGGTGCATTGTTTACTTATTTTTTAGCTATATCTGATGTTATTTGGTTTTCTTTGTTGTTTGCTTGATCTCTTACATGCTTTTTGATATGATTTATGTGCTAACCCACTAAAATTTTCATGTTTGAGCTTGCTCCCAACAGGTTGAAGGATTCCTCATACACATTCTGGCACACCTGGTGGGACCCACGTCCCTAAAACTTCTCACTTCTTTTCTTAATTCTATACAAATTTTTCCTAGAACGCCAATCAGTGTCTGTGTTTCACGTAGAGGCATCTTTGCAAATGCCAGTTCTCACTAAACTGTTGTTTGGCGTCTGTGCTGAACCAACATCTCCGCTCTGTACTGGCATTTCCACCTGACAGAGTTAGTTTGAGAGTTTACAAAAGACAAATTTTTGACTTATTAAGATTTCTGTCTTTCCCACTGGTTTTTGGCATTTTATCATTTTGTTTTTTAGCAGAGATTCATTTTACAAGCAAAAATAATGCCGATTTTTCATTAAGGAAAACAAATCTTGATAATAGTTTAAAGAACACTAGCTTTTAGTTCTGGTAATACTCTTTAAATGGCTAAATTTGCTATAATTAAGGACTAAAAAAGAAGAAAAACTAACTTTGTTTGTTGTTTGTTTGTGTTTGCAGGTACATTAGCATCTACATAAACACCGGTTCATGAACTGGCATCTACGATTCACAGACCAGCGTCTGCACCTTGCATCAGCATCTTCGATCTGTAAATCGGCATCTGCGACTGGTAGAAAAATCTTTCTGGTTTTTCTATGTTTTTAGCCTATTTTTTACTCTCTGTTATTTTTAGGCAAAAACTAGAATCGACATCTGCACCCTGAACCGGTGTCTACGCTCTGTCTAAAGTTGGATTTATCTTGTACTAATGATTTGTTAAGTGTTTCTTGTGTTTTTAACACTTGCCAAAGGCTAAAACTTGAAACTACTAACTGATTGTTTTGCAGCATCGCTTGTCAAAGACACAAACTCAAAACTGCTCACATTTGTCTTGCAAGTTGCCTTGGATCTACATCAACCAAATGATCATGTTTGCATTAGTCTTTTTTTTTAGGCACGTAGACTAATTAGTTAGATTTTGTTGTCTAATCCTAAGTGAGTGTTAGGGGATTATGCTCTTTTCCCTTTTGGGAAGATCAAAAACCTAGACACACTTACTTAGTGTTAAGCAATCAAATCTTTTGGAAAGAACAAAGTGTGTCTTGCGTGTTTGTGGAGAAAATGATATTGGATAGGAGATTATGCTCTTTTCCCCTTGTGGAAAAATCTGAAATCCAGACTCCTTTTTGTCGCCAATCCAGGTTACTATGAATCCTTTAGATGGGCCTGCCGGTTGAGGAAAAAATCTCCTGGGAATGACCCACGTGAGAACGATGTGTAAGACACACCACTCTAACTCACGTTAATCAAATTTACTCTTTAGGGTTAAAGCCTCAGGATTCGGTTGGCATTTGAGCTTATACTCGACTCTCATCTAACTTAAGTGTGGCCTTGTGGTCTTAATCATGTTTACGTGACCACTTTTGTCAAGATGCTCTATGGGGCTATATGCCTAAATCGTGCTTGCATGGACATAGAGGATACAATCGAATGGAGAACCATGGTAAACACTCTAGGCTTAGAAGCTACCCGGAACACCCCCAAAAGGTGATAATGCTTGTGCAAGGAAGATAGTAACTTCCCCAAGATCACTCGTACATTTGTGCCACCCTAAGGGTTTGGAACCGGATAATACAACATCATGACTGGAGCCATTGCGTGCTTGGTGACGGTCATATTTTGATTAGCTCTTATGTGTGTGCCTAAGCTTACGAGCAAGTATTTTCATGCTATGACAATTTCTTAGGTAGATTTTGTGCTTGAAGTGTTTGAAGAAATTGACAAATCCAAAACACAAATGAAATATCCAACATTCAAATTTGTCACATGCTTGTATCCTTCAAGGTTGCTTTGTCCCTTGTCAGATTGTTTTTAGACACATGCTTGTTATTTTTCCAGTTCGATTATGTTGAAATTGGTTCTTGCCATAGAACAAACCTATTGAAAAATTAGAACACGATCAAGCTTTTTTGCCAGATTATCAAAACAAACGTCCTTTTTCTAAACAATTTGGTCTTTTATGAAGTATGTCCTAAAAAAATCAAACTATTCATCCAAGATCAAATCTACTTATAGGACATGACCGATTCCAAGAAACATAAGAAGGTGAAAACTCGGTTGCCACCTGTGCAAAGAGAACAAAAAAACACAACCTGAGAGGCTACCAAGTACCAACACATTGTCGATTCTGTCAAGCGAGAAATCTATAAATGAGAACTATTTGAAAAAGTGATTTACAACAACAAGGTTGCTCATTTTATGGGAAAATATCATCTAAACTCTGCTTTTGTTGGAATTGAACAATATGACTAGTCAGTTGACCACAACAAATACAAGTTCATCCTCTTCTTAAGCTCACTTAGCTTGCATTTTAGGACCTCACTTAGGTTGTCATCTTTCAGAGCACATCACACACTCATCCTAGCATGATCTTGCATTAATAAAATCAATCCTAATCAACCTAGCATCATCCTAATCATCATCCAAAGCATCCTTGATCACACCCCTCACTTGGTATTACATACCCTTTTGAGTTGCTAAAACCTACATCTTAATCAAACCCCATCCTTGAATGTCCTTAAACTAAGCATTATTTTAGGATAATCCCTTTTGTCTTTTTGCGACCTCATCACCTTGATCAAAAGGTTGGTTCGCATTAGCAAATAATCCCATCCACCGAAGACCATAAGTCTATCTTAGGTAGGCAATCACATCCACTTGATCCTACACTAGGGAAAGCAACCCTTAATCCTTGCATGCATCAAGTTAATCCATAGAAGCACATCCATCATCTTAAGCACATCATAATCCTAGTGTCATCATCCTTAGTTTCCTAGGTGCATCCTTGCATATAGCTTACATCTCATATTCCTATAGGATAATCATTTCATGCCAGCTATCACACAAGCCACTAAGAAGAGGAAGAACATGGATCCTAATCTTGCCGCTAGCTCATCTAATCCTACGAATGACAATACCAACACCATGGTCACTTATGCACCTCAGCCCAATGATCAAATTGAACATATCTAGGTAGACACTAATGAAACTTTCACTCTAAGTGCCTTGGAAACATTTATCAATCATCCAGTGCTTGTCCACATGGTAAATGCCATGAGTGGACGTAACAACAACCAGGTATTCTTGGACATCCAACAATAAGGACTTCAACTTCCACCTTGGATTATACCCACACTTGTCACATGACCTATGGCACCTCCAGGGGAATGTCCTTATCCCACTAGAAATGAAGTTTTTGATCCACTTCAATGAGCCTTACAAGTGGGAACTCTTCTTGCGCAAGTAGTTCATCCCT
Organism: Thuja plicata; assembly: GCA_018584345.1. Lineage (NCBI taxonomy): Eukaryota > Viridiplantae > Streptophyta > Pinopsida > Cupressales > Cupressaceae > Thuja > Thuja plicata. The sequence continues at coordinate 970,512 of MU223848.1, forward strand.
CCATTCCACCTTCCATCATACACACAACACCCACACCTACCTTAGGAGCCCCGCCTCCTGATACCACATCAGAAATGCAAGCAATACCCCCTATCACTATGAAAGTACCTCTGCAAACCACAGTCACTCCTCTTTCACAAGCAATCCCAACATTCATTGCAACCTTTCCACCACCACCAGTCAACACACAACAAACCACTATTCCATCCATTACTACTCAACCCGTTCAAAGTGCTACAACCAGTTTGCAACATCAAAGCACCCAAGTCTCCATGCCTATTCCACCTTTCTTCACCATAGACATGCTACCTACCAACGCCTACAACCAACCCTTATTTCTGCAAGGGTCCACTTTTCCTGCTCCACCAGCAACAGAATCACAACGGATGCCCGTAGTTCCACCTCAAACATTGTTCAACCCAAATCCCCCCACACTGCAACCATCCACGAATCCCTTCACCGTACCCCAAATTCCCATCCAACCTATCCAACAACAAACTATCCAATAGCAACAACAACAACCTATCCAATAACAACAACCGCAACCTATCCAACAACAACAACAACAACAACCTATCCAATAGAAACAACTGCAACCTATCCAACAAAAGCAAATCACCAACCCATTCACATCCCAAGTGCAACAACACCCAATCAACCCCTTCGTAGCTACACAACCCACTATCCAAACTACATAGCAGCCACAACCACAAACACAGGGGGCAGATCGCTTCATGGCACAACCACTGCAATAGTTTGCTAATCCTTTTACACAACCCGTGCAACAACAACAAACTCATTCCACCAACTACATAGCCATGCCATCTTCCACTGCATCACAAAAAATTCCCCCTCCACAACAAGTTCTCACTGGGGGCATCCCACTACAAAACACTTATGCAAGTGCGCAATAGGTACATCCCACTTATCTAATGCCGCAATAAATACAAGCATATTTCCAGCAGTTGCAACAATCTTATCAAGCACCGACACCTCCTCCACTATAGTATTCCACTCAACCCCAGCTTCCACCACAACACCCTATATACATTGACCATCAACCACCCTACCAAACACCACAATATCCCCCACAGAATCCTCCATACTCACCATTCGATCCATATCAAGCACAAGGAAATCCTGCAATCATGATCAACAATCCTCCCCCGCAAATTAATCATGAATGGGAGGAAATGAAGAATGCCCTCAAGGAGCTAAAGGCTGGGATAGAGGCTAAAACATTTAAGTTTGAGGAAGTGTGTCCTTATCCATTTGATCGATCCATCACTGCTATACCCTTCCCCAAACACTTTGAAACCCCAAAATTTGATAAATATTGGGGGAAGGGTGATCCTGTGAGTCACGTGAAAGAATTCTACATGGCCTGTCAAGAAGTGGCCTATAGCGATAACTTCCTCATGAGACTATTTCCCACAATCTTGTGAGGCACCACTCTTGAATGGTTCTACAAAATCCCTTACGACTCAGTCTCTACTTTTGCAGAATTATCTGAAAACTTTGTGGCCCAATACACACATAATGTCAAAAATGAACTCTCACTCCTTGACTTATGAAATTCCAAACAAAAGGGAGGAGAAATTCTAGCTGATTATCTTCAGCGCTAGCAAGGGCTTACCACCATGTTATCTTACCAACCCCCAGAGAAACATCTTATCAAAATATTCATTAACAACCTTCATCCTAAGCTTTCCTATCACATGCGCACAAATTATATACAAACTTATCACGACATCAGAATCAAGGGTATGGACCTTGAACGAGGCCTCGTAGAAGAAGGTACCATTAAGCACTACAAAGAATCCCAGCTTGACAAACATAACAATGATCAATCATGATACTAGAACAAGAACAAAAATGCAATAATAGATGGAGCCACTGACACCAAACATGTTCAAGTTATGGTAGCTAGTCCTAATCCACCTACCCAAACTTATCAGCAAGCACCGCCAATGTACCCTCAACCTCCTCCCATGTATCAACAACCCATTCCCACATATCCTCAACTGACATATCAGCAAAACATGTGCCCTCAAGGTGCGCCTATCTATCCCCCTCCAGGGATATCATATCAACACAATTACCAAGGTCCTATGAATCAGATGAATGCTATATCAGTCCCACATGGAAAACAAAGGCCTCACACTTCAAATATGCCACAATGCATGTTTACCCCTTTGGGTGAACCCATAGACGTCATCTTCTGCAAGTTGGTCCAAGCTAACCAAGTCGTGTATCCTAAAACACAACCATTTGATGATTCAACTCCTAAGCCAGCTTGGTATAAAGACAATGAGTACTATGAATACCATCATGTTAAGGGACACACCACTCTCAAATGCATGAAGTTGAAACACTATATCCAGGATCTCATTGACCGCAAGGAGAACAAAGTAGACTCTCCTACCCAATCATCGCCAAACATAGGCCTTAGAATTTATCAAAATGCATTCCCTAAACACACTTCTAGTACAGGCCCAGGCAATCCTACTCAGCCCTCTAATCAGGGAAAAGGTAAACAAGCGGAAAACGCCAAAAGAAAAGATTATACCAATGCCTATATCAACTACGATAATCTCATCGGTTGCATATCCCAAGTCCAGTCTTCCGTCAATGTCATCCATGTCAAGGGTGCCGATAACCAATGTGAAATCACCACTCATAGAGGTAGGCTAACAGTCATAGGTCCTGGTCCCGCCGCATCTGCTAGGACCCAATACAACATTTTGGAACACCTAGGGAATACTCCAGCCCAAATTTCCATCTTGGATCTTCTCCGCACATCACCCATTTATCAAGAGATCCTTAATAAATCCTTGCAAGAATCCCGTGTTCCCAGCGACATCAACCTCATTGAATTCCAAAACCTTGTCAAACACCTATCTACATCCTATGGGGTCTCCTTTTGACCAACAAACTTACCTTCCAAAGAGACCGATCATAATCTCCTACTCTGTATCACTGTGATGGTTAAAGATTTTGCCATCAAACGGGTCATGATAGATAATGGATCGGCCCTAAATCTATGTACTCTAAAATTCATAAAATAGTTGGGTTGGACTAAGGCTGATATAACAAATGATGTCATCACAATAAAAGCATATGACAATCTGGAGCATACTTTTGAAGGCACCATATCATTTCCCATTCAAGTGGGCCTAGTTATCTAGGAGACATTATTTCATGTTGTTTATCTTGACCTTCCCTTCAACATCCTCCTTGGACGCCCATGGAATCACTCTATGCAAGCCATCCCGTCCACCTACCATCAGTGTATCAAATTCCCATATAAAGGCACTAAGATCACCATCCACATAGATCCCAAGCCCTTCGCATACTGCAATGCATTGGAGACATCCTTGTTTCATTCCAATCATTATCCTGAGATTGATATTGGCACTTCTATCGCCAGCTCATCTCGAACCCATTCAGAGCCAGAAACAATCCTCTCCTCCACCTTGCCCATAGTCAAGATCCACAACAAAGGCTGTGGTGAGTACACTTTATCTGATGCCTTCACAGTTGGAGCACTGCCAATTGATCCTCACACTCAAGGCCGCCAGCCTAATCTAAAGAAAACAAAATCAGAGACAACCAAGGCACTACAATTTGGTCCTACCACTTTTATATCAAAAGGTACTTTGACTGGCCAGGAAATGACACCAAACATCAACCAATGGATATATAAAGATCCACCACCCAAGGACACAAGTCGCCTCAATTACTTCAAAGATAAGTACCCCTCAACGCACAAATTGGTGACAGAAAAATGGAACTACCAAGGAGGTGGCCTTGGTTATGAAGAGAAAGGAATGAAAGATCCTATTGTACCCACCCGACTAGAAAAGCATCTGGGCCTTGGTATGGGCTCTGACATGAATGGGGGCACCAACAAGTTCATCAACTATTCCTCTTGTCAATCCCTGGGCAAAATCGCTTACATCAAAGATATACCAGAAGAGAAAGTTGTGAGAGCTTATGATGATTTTTTTGATGATGAAACCTTCCTAGGTAATGCTGTCCTACAACAACTTTCCATCCTCTTCATTGACCTTCCCCTTCGCCATCCTGAACTCATAGACTAGGACCAACCAAGTGTTGTACACGCTGACGAGTTCCAAAGTGAGGACGCACTCCTAAGCTTTATGGGAGCAATCAAGCAAAGCAGTGACTGGGGGCAAGACTTAGCATATGTCTACAAACTAGACCCAAAGGCATACTTTGGGGAAGAGAAGAACTTTAGCCGCAAAAATGACACAGAAAATAAAAATAAAAAAGAGAAAAATTGATCTTCTAGTGAAAACCCCTCTGGGGCGCTATCTGATCATAAAAAGGTAAAAACAAAGGGTGTATCCCCTAGTGACAACCTCTTTGAGGTGCCAGAGGATGAAGATTCTCCTCTTCCTCTTATCCAAGATTACAGGCCCGAACAGTCATCAATACTCATTGAAGAAGCAAAACCTGTTAACCTAGGTACCAAGGAAAATCCCACCATCATATACATAGTAGTGTCTCTGTCTGAAGTAGAAGAAAGTGATCTTATCACTTTATTAAAGGAATCCATTAACAAGTTTGCATGGTCTTACTCGCACATGTTGAGGTTAGATCCCAACTTGGTGGTTCACCATCTACCAGTGGACCCAAACATCAAACCTATCAAGCAAAAGCTTAGAAAGATGCACCCTAAAGTGGCACTACTTGTCAAAGTAGAGCTAGAAAAATTACTCTAAGCCAAGATAATCTGCCCTATTGACTATTCTGACTGGATCTCTAATATGGCGCCCATCTCTAAGCCTGATAAATCAATCAGGATATGTATAGATTTCAGAGATCTCAATAAGGCATGTCCCAAGGATGATTTCCCCTTGACAAACATAGACATGATTATGGATCTCATAGCAGGACATGAGATGTTGTCACTCATGGATGGCTTTTCTGGATATAATAAGATCTGCATTGCAGAAGAAGATCAACATAAGATAACATTCACAACCCCTTGGGGCACCTTCTGCTATAACATGATGCCTTTTGGATTAAAGAACGCCGGGGCAACCTATCAAAGAGCCATGACTATCATTTTTCATGACATGATTCACAAAATCCTTGAAGACTATGTAGATGATATCTTGGCAAAATCAGTAAAAAGGGAAGATCACCTAAATGTTCTAGAATGCATCTTTGACAGAATTGGACACTACTGCTTAATGTTGAACCCTAAGAAATGTGTCTTTGGAGTCACTTCAGAAAAACTCCTACGGTTTATTGTATCCAAACGAGGCATTAAAATTGATCCAAAGAAAGTACAAGCTATCATAGAGATGCCTCCACCAAAAACCCTGCAACAGCTACGCAACCTCCAAGGAAAGCTACAATCTGTGTGCCATTTCATCTCTCAACTAGCAGACAAGTGCCAACCATTCACTCATCTCCTGCAAAAAGACAACACATTCAAGTGGGATCCTCAATGTCAGAAGAGTTTTGATAAAATCAAAGAATACTTGGCTAATCCACCCATCTTGGTACCACCTGTACCTGGTTGACCACTCATCCTATACATTTCTGCTACTACTACATCACTAGGGGCACTCCTTGCTCAATTGAATGATGAAGGCAAAGAAAGAGCTATATATTACATCAGTCAAACCTTAGTGGGTTATGAGCTCAATTACTCTCCTATGGAAAAAAGCATGCCTGGCAGTGGTCTTCACCACTCAAAAACTTCGCCACTACATGCTTATTCACACAACCAAGCTCATTTCAAAGGTGGATCCTCTCAAGTACCTACTCTCCAGGACTACACTTACAGGTCGAATGACAAAATGGGTTATGTTGCTAACTGAGTTTGATATTCAGTATGTCGATAGAAAAGCCATTAAAGGGCATGTCATTGCCAATCAGCTAGCCGAAGCACCATTAGTAGATGCATATCCTTTGGTCACAAAATTTCTAGATGAGCACTTGTACATGATAGAAGAACAACCAATGTGGAAACTCTTCTTTGATGGGTCCTACATAGCTCATGGCGCAGGGGCATGAATACTCTTTGTCACACCTCAAGGTGACTACATCCCCATGTCATTCAAATTGGGATTTCCCTGCACAAACAACATTGCAGAATATGAAGCACTAACTGCAGGACTCTGCATGGACATAGAATGGAACATCACAGATATACAAGTCTTTGGCGGCTCCCAACTCATCATCAAACAAGTTCTAGATGAGTATCAAACCAAAGATGAAAAATTGACGCCATATAAGCAGATGGTTGACAAGATGAAAGAACATTTCCTCCATTTTTAGATAACACAAGTACCACACTTGCAGAACAAAGCTGCTAATGTAATGGCCACAATTGGCTCCCTTCTCAAGATTCCTCATGAATCTATGCAATATGAATTCTTAGTTGAGAAACTACATGCTCCTGCCTATGAGAATGATGAATCGAATCACGTATGTGTCTTGGTTGGTCCCCAGTCCCCGTGGTACCACAATATCCAAGATTACCTACAAAATGGTATCATATCTCCTAATCTCACTACAAACCAACACCAAAAATTCATCCGCAGAGCTTCTCGATACACCCTCGTAGCCAATACCCTTTATCGTCAAGGTTATCACAATGTGTTCTCTAGATGTCTAGATGAAAACAAAGCCACCTAGGCTTAACAAGAAGTACATGCCAGATTCTATGGAGCCCACATGAGTGGCATGGTCCTAGCCAAGCAACTTCTATGTACAGGGTACTATTGGCCTACAATGGAACATGATGCTTGTGAGTTCATCAAAATGTTCTTACCTTGTCAACAACATGCTAATTTGATCCATGCTCCTGCTTAGGACCTCAGACCTATTGCACCTCCTTGGCCTTTCTCTTTTTGGGGTTTTGACCTCATTGGTAAGATTACTCCCCTCTCTTCTGAAGGCCACAAGTACATAATTACAAAGTGGGTCGAAGCAATTCCGCTCACACTCACTACTGGTGTCTAGATATCCAAATTCATCCTCTATCACATCATTTTCCACTTCTTCATACCCTCCACCATCTTCATAGATCACAGTACACCATTTGAAAATCAACATGTCAGTGATCTCTGTGCTCGCCTCCATATCCATCACCATTTCTCTAGTCCATATTTCGTGCAAGGTAATGGCCAAGCTGAGGCAACTAATAAACCCATCCTCAAAATCCTCAAGAAAGTTGTCAATGATACTGGTCATGACTGGCATCTCTAGATCAATCCTTCCCTCTAGGCATATCACACTTCCTACTGTTCTCCTACTGGCACTACCCCCTACTCCCTAGTTTATGGTGCTAAAGTAGTCTTACCAATTGAGGTTGAACTACCCTCCCTCCGAGTATCACTAAGAGGCCTGATTGATGATGAAGATTACTAGGTAGCATGACTCACACAGCTGGATCTCCTATATGAAAAGCGCTAGCAAGCTTATGATCACTTGATTGTTTACCAGAATAGACTCAAGTGGAATTATAACAAGGAGGTCCACCCACACTAGTTCCAGGTAGGGGACCTTGTGCTAAAAGAAAATCAGAAAGTGGGTACTGATAGAGAAAATGTAGGCAAGTTTGAAGTCACCTGGCAAGGCCCATATGTTGTCACTGCATGCTTCAGTTTTGGGGCATATCAAATCTCCACTCTTGAAGGAGAATCATTGAATGTTCCTATCAACATCATTCATCTTAGGTGCTTCTATTCCTGGAGGCTGGTTGTTCATTCCAGTTATCTGAGAAAATCCATAAAAAGTATAAAAAGTCCTGAAGAAAGCACAAAAACAATGAAAAACAGTCCTAAAAAAAATCTCTAAAAAGCAGAAAAATGAAGCTGAAAAAATGGTTGTCCTAGTGAAAAACTGGTAAACAGGCACTTGGGTAATATCAAAAAAATCAAAAAAATCAAAAAGATCCAAAGAAATCAAAAAGAAAAATAAAGAAAAAAACTTTCGTCCAATGGTGAAAACTTGGCAATCAGGCACCTTGGACAAGTATGGGTGATGAAAACTTGGAAACAGGTGTCACACATAATGTACCATTCCATTTTCTATCAAAATCTCATTTCCTTCCATCCCCAGCACCATCTCTGCATTCCCTATATTCCCTGGGTGTTCGTATATCAAAAGCACTAGTCCGCAATGATCTTCCTATCTCATATCCTGAGCTTTTGTACATATAATCTTGTATATTATTGTCCATACATTGTACTATCTGGTCTCGAGTGTTAGTCCTATATATTTCTCATGTCTTGAGTTTCTCCTTGTAAGATCCTACATTAGTTCTATAGTTTGCTTGTAGTGCACCTTCGATCAATCAACTCGGTCAGTCCCATCTTTTTGGAAGTGAGTCTTGAGGATGTATGCTTCCTCTCGTCAACTTAAATCTGGATTATTGTCATCTTTGGGTTCTTGTAGGATGTATCTTTCCTCTAGAACTAATCAATCAACACACGCAACTATCACACGCATCCAGACAAGTAACGTGATCCAATCAAATCTCAGCAGCAACCTTTGTACTTAATCGCTGTAACTAATCGCTTGTAATTAATTTTCTCCATCTGATCCTTATGCATCCGTGATGCATTTTATCTTCCCTCCATCATACTAACATCCTGAGTGATCGTCCTGCCAACATTCCCCACCCGATCCTCCATAGTCCACCCATCTAGTTTATCAGTTGATTGTGACACACACACAAAAAAAGAAAAACTTGGTAAGTCCCATTTGCATCCATTTCATTACCTCTGATATCATTATTGCATCCATCATTAAAATTCGGTTGCATTATTCATTATTTTTAGATTCATTAGACTCATTAGGTTCATCATTTAGATTGCATTAGATCCATCATTCAGGACACATTGTTAATTATCAAATTGCATTAATCCTCATGTCGATAGTTCTTATCCATTATTCATCTTGCATTGTTAGATTCATTTTAAGATCATTTAAGGCATCTTGCATAGTTAGATTCATTTTAAGATCATTTAAGGCCTCTTTCATTGTTAATTCATCTTGCATAGTTCATCCATTTTAGGTTCATTTTATCATCTTGCATTGTTAAGTCCATTTTATCATTTCAATCTTGCATTGTTAAAAACATGTACATCTTGCATAATTAAGTCATTTTCATCTTTAGATTCATTTAGATTTCATTGTTCACTCATTTACACATTCATTTTTCATCTTGCATTAATCATCCATTGTTATGTTCATTATCTCGCATTGTTACTTCATCTTGCATAGTTCATCCATTTAGGTTCATCTAACATTATTTCAACATTTAGATTCATATACCATTTGCATACTTAAATCATTTAGATTAATTTTAGTCCTGCATTGTTAACACATCATTTAGATTCATATGGCATTCATATACCTATTTATAAAACATTATATATATATA
>MU223848.1:995922-1015990 GCA_018584345.1 Thuja plicata
TTCTTTCTCATTTCCATGTTATGTTAGGATTTTTAATCTAGAAGATTAGATCTTGATATTGCATGTTCAAAAGACTCTTTCCAAAGAGCAACACACACACAATATACATTCTATATATTCAGCTATTAATGGAGGTGGAAACCACCAAAATGGGGGTTTGACTAAGGCAAAACCTTATATAGCCACCCCAAAACCCCCTTTTCAGATATTTGTAGGTGCAGGATAGAGGATCTGAGGCTAGATCTGGATTCCCTTTTCAGATTTCTTTCAGACTGTGCGAACAGGGACGCTTTCAGAGTTGAGCAGATCGAGTTGGCAAAAGTGGTATAGGGTCAACCTTTTTCATAAGACCGCATCAGAATGGAAAAAGATTTTTGGGTTTTTTCTATCTCTCTGTTCTGGTTCGGTATCAACTATTAGCATCTCCAGAAACAGTCTACAAAACTCAGAAAATGAGTTTTTCCAGATCTGCTATGTCATGAGGTAGTCATCTTATCACATCTTTCTTTACATGCTCTTTTCCATCCTTTTGATCAATATAATTAAATGTAATATCCTGAATTTGGACATAGGATTTCCCTTCATTATAAAAATCTTATTTAGGAGATCTAGGGTCTCAAAAACCTCCAAATTTAGACCTTATAGTTGTTTTCTTGATCTCTTACATGATTTTTGATATGATTTATGTGCTAACCCACTAACGTTTGCATGTTTGAGCTTGCTCCCAACAGGTTGAAGAATTCCTCATACATAGCCCTAAAAGATGAGGAGAAATTAAACAAGAGATAAGAACAAAGGCAAAGAGGAAGAGGTGGTAGATTCCCTAGAGGAAGAGGTAGATATCATGGGATAGTGGACGTGAACCAGACAAGTCAATTTTAGACACATATCAAGACAAAGGAAAGTATGTATGGAAAGGTGGAAGTTCATTTTAAGGAAGAGGTAATTACTCCCGAGGTGGTTATAGAAGAAGAGGGTTCCAAGGAACTTGTTACAGTTGTGGTGAAGAAGGACATAGGTCTTTTGAGTGTACACATGCAATCAAGAAAGTTAGTAGCAGCAGAAATGTTTTAGTGCAAGAGGAGTCACCGAATGAACCTGAGAAGGAAGGAAATCTAATGATCAAAAGGATACTATGGAGTGAGAAAGATAAGCAAGATCTTGTTAGGAAAAGTTTGTTCAAGACCAGATGTAGAATTGCAGTCAAAGTTTGGAAGGTAATTGTTGATAGTGGAAGCTCGTAGAATCTAGCATTTGAGGAAATGGTCACAAAGTTGCAGTTGGAAAGAATGAAGCATCTGAAGCCCTATCAAATTTCAAGGATCAAGGATGAGAATACATTAATGGTGAGTGAAAAATGTTTTGTAAATATGAAAATTGGAAAGTATTATGATAAGGTGTTGTGTGATATAATGACAATAGATTATTGTCATATTTTGTTGGGAAGACCTTGGCAGTATGATAGACACAATGTACATGATGGAAGATTGAATAGATATACTATTTGGGTTGATGGTAAGAAAAAAATATTTTTACCTTTAGTTGAAGAATCTATTGGTGAGATATGTACATCTGTGAAAGTTTGTCTAATGGAAGGTAGAAAGTTTGTTAAGGATTTGAAAAGAGATGATATTTGTTATGCTTTGATTCCTAACAAACCGAGTAAGAATACAAAAGATGAAATTCCTGCAGAGGTTGAGAAATTGCTTACCGAGTATAAGGAGATCATTTTAGATCATTTACCTAATGGTTTTCCACTAATGAGAGATATTAGTCATTGTATGGATCTAATTCCTGGAGCTATTTTACCGAACAAGGAACCACATCGATTGACATCGACTGAGAATGAAGAGCTTAACCAACAAGTTCATGAGTTGTTGGAAAAGGGTTTGATCAAATAAATTTTGAGTCCATGTATAGTACCAGATGTATTGGCACCTAAGAATAATGGAGAATGGTGAATGTGCACTGATTCAAGAGAAATCAATAAGATCACAGTTAAGTATAGGTTTCATATATCGAGGATGGATGATATAATAGATTGTTTGAGTGTAGCAAGATATTTTACCAAAATTGACTAAAGAGTAGATATCATCAGATCAGAGTTAGAGAAGGTGATGAGTGGAAGACTTTTTTTAAAGATGAAAGAAGGTTTATTTGAGTGGTTGGTTATGCCTTTTGGTTTAACTAATGCACCGAGTACATGAATGAGGTTAATGAATGAATTTTTGAAGAAATTATTAAATAAATGTGTGATTGTATACTTGGACTATATTATGATATTCGGTAAGACTAGAAAAGAGCATTTGATCCACATAACACAAGTATTGCATAGATTGAAAGAGGAAAATTTATTGATAAATCTGAAAAAAGTGTTCCTTAATGAAAGAAGAACTTGTGTATTTAGGTTTGGTGATTTTAGCTGATGGTTTGAAGATTGATCCTGAGAAGGTTGAAGCTATACTTAGTTGGCCTACACCTGAGAATGTCAGCGAGGTAAGATCATTTCATGGATTGACAATTTTTTTTAGAAAATTTATCAGGAATTTTAGTTCTATTTGTAATGCTACGACTGAGACAATGAGAGGAGACAAAAGATAATTCAAATGTACACATGGAGCTAATAAGAGTTTTGATTCTTTGAAGTAGAAGGTTGCTGAATTACCTGTATTAACGTTACCTGATTTCAATAAGGTATTTCAAGTTGAATTTGATGCAAGTGGAAGTGCAATAGGACGTGTGTTGATTGAAGAAGGTAAACATGTTGCTTTCTTTATTAAAAAGTTGAATGATGCAAAAAGGAAATATTTTGTCTTTGATCAAGAATTCTATGCTATTGTTGAAGCTATGAAGAAATGGAGACATTACTTGATGCCAAGTGAATTTGTGTTGTATACTGATCATAAGGCTTTCCAATATCTGGGTAGTCAAAATAAGTTGAATCAGAGACAAATGAAATGGGTAGAGTATTTGAAAAGTTTCACATTTGTGATAAAGCATAAGAGTGGAGTTTCTAACCGAGTTGCTAATGTATTGAGTAGAAGATCTTTGTTGGCTGAAATGAGAATTGAAGTTCTTGGTTTTGATGACATGAAGAATTTGTATGAAAATGATCTTGATTTTTCTGAGTAGTGGAGAGTGTGTAGAGAACCTATTCCAAATCAATCAAGTAAGTATGAATACTATTTCATTCAGGAAAATATGTTGTTCAAAGGTATTCACTTGTGCATACCGAGAGGGTCAATGAGAACTAATTTGATGAAGGAGAAACATAGTTTGGCTGGACATTTTGGTATTGATAAAAAATTGAGTTTTTTGAAGGAAAGGTATTTTTGGCCTCAATTGTATAAGGATGTTCAAAAATTTGTGAAAAGTTGTGGAGTATGTCAAATTGCAAAAGGAATAAGTCAGAATACTAGTTTGCATACACCGATTACTGTCCCTGAGAAACCATGGAGTGATATCAGCATGGATTTTGTTCTTGGCTTACCGAGGACAACAAGAGGTAATGATTCCATATTTTTTGCTGTGGATAGATTTTCTAAGATGACACATTTCATACCATGTAGAAAAAATCAGATGCAGTACATACAATAGATCTTTTATTTAAGGAGATTGTTAGATTGTATGGATTATTGAGGAGTATTTTCTTTGACTGTCAGAGTAAGTTTGTTATCTATTTTTGAAAAAAAATTTGGAAGATTTTGGACACTGAGTTAAAGTATAGTTCTACATTTCATCCGCAGACTGATGGACAAACAAAGATTTTAAACAAAAGTTTGGATAACTTGTTGAGATTCTTAGTTGGAAACACACCGATTAATTGGGATTTGATGTTGGCACAAGCAGAGTTTGCATACAATAGTTTAGTAAATAGAAGTACTGGAAAGACAAATTTTGAGATTGTTCATGGCACACAACCGAGAGGTATATCAGACTTGAGATACATTGCTAGAGAAGAGAAAAAAAGTGATGAAGCATAAGAGTTTTCTGAGCTGATGAAGACATTGCATGAGGATGTAAAATAGAAGTAGGAGAAAAGTAATCAGAAATACAAGAATATTGCAAATAAATCAAGAAGATATAAAACTTTTGAAGTTGGTGATGTAGTAATGGTTCATTCAAAGAAAGGAAGATTTCCTATTGGAACATATGGTATATTGAAAATTAAGAAATTTGGTCCTTGAAAAATATTGAGAAGATTTGACAGTGGAAATGCTTATGAAGTGGAATTACCTGATAACATGGATATATCACCTATATTCAATATTTCAGACTTGTATGAGTAGTACAAACCTGATGAAGAAGTGACAGTACCGAATGATTATACTAAGCAACAAATAGAGGAAGTTGAAAAGATTTTGAAATAGAGTGTTGGTAGAAGTAAAAGAGGAAAGGAATACATGGATTATCTGATAAAATGGAAGAACAGATTGATTAAGGACTCATTTTGGATATCTCAATCTAAGTTGGATTCATTTCAGGTTGGACCTGGCACATGATTTGGGGCATCATTTACTTTAACCTCAACCTGCCTAGGGAATCATTGCAAAAATGGAAAAAAAGATTTCTAGGGCCCCTCCTTCTGCATAAATATAGTACAAGGAGTCACCTCACCCATTCCAAGAGCCCATGCACTTTCCTCAGTGGAATGATGAACTATGACTCCATTTGCATAGCCTGCATGGTTAAGAACAATGACATGACTCAAAACAAAATAATTTACAACACTAACTAAAAACACTCAAAATGCTAATCTAACACCACAAAGAAATTCAAAAGGAACTACTCTACATTGTTCATAAGTCACAATAAGTAATCTAATCCATGAAAACACAAAATGCCAAGAAAATAATGAACTACAACTGTTTCTTCAATTACATAGTCCGTACATAAAATTTCCAAAATCAACCAACCTCTTGCCAAGGTTGAGGGAGGCCTTATATAGTTGAACAAATCCCTATCTGATCAGTTTTAGACAGTTAAGAAACCACTTTTCTCAAAAATTTAATCATGTAACAAATGTTGTCAATGACAACATTGACAACTTTAATAACTTTTTATGTTTTGCTTCCAAACTTGGTCAGAAGCTCATAAAACTTAACCAAAAGCCTCTCTAAAGTATTTAAACATCAACTAGGTCTTCCAATCACTGCATTGCCCAATTTGACATCAAAATGCATAAATACACCCTTTTGTCACCATATTGGCAACATGTTCTCAACTAGAAAAATGTGGACAATACTTGCAAAGAAGGTCACTAAGGACCTAATAAGGCCTCCTAATGTAACTCACCACACTCTAGGATCCATATATTCCCATTATTTCACTACTAGTTTGGCAAGGACCACTATAAGCTAAAAACACATAAGAAGCCCTAGGTTACCTTTTAGCCCTAGCTAGGTGCTCCTGCACCATAATCCCCCACAAAGGAAAGTCATGTCACTCATGTGGAAAAAATATATTCATATATTCCCACCTTATTCAAATCTATAGATGCAATCCATGATGCTTTTGATTCAGGCCTATTCTTCCACTTGATAAGATGCTCCATGTACACCTTGTGCCTTGTAGTCTTCTGAACTCTGGAATCCAGTACTCTTTCTACCTCTAGCTTCATTTTGGAAGGTAACATAGTGGATGCAACATCACTACTGACCCCTTGATTTCTCTGACCTATCTCAACTTTTGGCCCTTTAAATTTGACCAAGTCTTGGACATTAACAATAGGAGATATGCTTAAATCTAAAGGTAAGTCTATTTTGTAAGCATTAGCCCCATATGTGGCTATGATTTTTCAAGGTCCCACCCTCTTCATCTAAATTTTAGTAGGAATACCTTTCTTCAATTTGGATTTGTTCAAGTGAACCATCACATAATCACCCACTTCAAACTAAATATCTCTCCTCTTTTCATCCACTTTGGCCTTCAACTTTTGTGTACTGTCTTGTATGGTCTTCTTGACTTGATCCTTGATCTCCTTCATGGTTTGAGTGAATTCCTTAGCATGACCAGTCATGTACTCCATGCCACCAAGATCCCTAAGCTCACACACACCCCTTGGGTGCATTCCATAAACCACCTCAAATGGACTTTTCCCTATTGTTTTGTTCTTGCTATCATTATAAGCATATTCTTCTTGGGGAATGATGACATCCCATGTCTGTCCATACTCTTTAGTTAGGCACCTCAATAGGTTACCCAACACTTTGTTGACCACCTTAGTTTGTCCATCTGTTTGAGGATGGTAGGCTGAACCAAATGATAGATTAGTACCTAATCTATTCCACAATGTTTTCCAGAAATGTCTCATGAATTTCACATCCATATCTGAAACAATACTTAGGGTCAAGCCATGAATTCTCACAATATCTTTATAGAAAAAATATTCTATATGGCTAGCATCATGAGTAGTCTTGCAGGGTATGAAGTGAATTGTTTTACTAAATCTATCTACCACCACATATATATTGTCATATCCTTGCTTTGTCTTGGGTAGACCCACTATGAAGTCCTTGATCACACACTCCCATGGCCTATTTGGGACTGGTAAAGGTTGATATAAACCTACATTACTCATTCTTCTTTGGATTTCATGCACACTACACATTGCTCCACATACATATCCACATCCTTATCAATTTTGGCCAATGATAAAATCTTTGTACAAGTTCCAAGGTCTTGTTCATACCAAAGTGACTACTCAAGCTTCCATTATGTTTTTCCTGTATGATATTTTCTCTCATTGAACCCCTTGGCACACATAATTGATTACCCTTAAATAAAAGTCCATTTTGCAACATAAAATCAGAGAACTTGCTATGAAAATGGTTCTGAAAATTAGTACACACCTTGTAAAATTCACCAAAATCCTCATCTTCCTTGTAGATATCTCTGAAAATTTCAATTCCAATGCTATTCAGCTAAACTTTGTGGACTGTCAACAATCTTCTACTTAGTGCATCTGCAACCTTGTTTAATTTTCCTTTTTTGTGCTTAATTGTAAAAGTGAATGCTTGTAAGTACTCCATCCATTTTAGATGTATATTTCTTAGTTTCTCTTGAGTGTTGATATAACTAAAGTCTTGGTTATCAGTAAACACAACAAACTCCTTAGGTAACAGGTAATGCCTCCACTTCCTAAGGGACTGAACTAAGGCATACAATTCCAAGTCATAAGAAGAATATTTATTCTTGGCTTCATTGAATTTTTCACTGAAGAAGGCTACTGGCCTTCCTAACTTAACATGACCCCTACTACCATCCCACTTGCATCACACTCAATGGTAAAAAAATTGTCAAAACTAGGCAACTTTAGGATAGGTTATGTGGCTACTTGTTTCTTCAACAATTAAAAGGCTTTCTCAGCTTCTAAGGTCCACCTAAACTAAGTTTTTACCCCACCCTTAATGGTATCCAACAATGGTGCACAAATAGCACTGAAATTCCTAATAAATTTCCTATAAAATAGGGCTAACCCATGAAATCTTCTTGCCTCAGTTGCTGTGGTAGGAGGTGGCCAGTTTAGGATAGCTACAACTTTATCTTGATCCATCTTCAAGGACCCCTTGGACACTACAAATCCCAAGTATAGAAGTTCTTTCTTTAAGAACTCACATTTCTCAAGGTTGATAGCCAACTTCTATTCATGTACCCTCTACAATACAATCTCCACATGCTTGATATGCTCCTCTCTTGTTCTACTAAATATCACTATATCATCAAGATATACAACTACAAACTTCCCAGTGAAGTCCTTGAGAACTTCATTCATGAGCCTCATGAATGTGCTCAGAGCATTTGTGAGGCCAAATGGCATCACAAGCCACTCATACAACCCATTTGTAGTCTTGAATGCCTTTTTCCATTCATCTCCCTCTTTCACCCTGATTTGGTGATAACCACTTTTCGAATCAAGATTAGTGAAATGCATTTCCCTTCCAAGGCAATCCATGAGATCATCAATCATAGGTATGGGGAACCTATACCTTATTGTAATTTTGTTTATAGCTCTTGAATCTATGCAAAGTCTCCATTTTCCCGCTTTCTTGGATGCCAACACAACCGGGACTGTACATGAGCTTATACTCTTCTTGATCAAGCCTTGATCCAAGAGTTCTTGCACTTGCCTTGCCACTTCCAAATTCTAATCAGGGGTAATATTATAATATGCCTTATTAGGCAAAGATGCACATGGACAAATTCTATGTGATGACTTATCACTCTTCCAGGAGGTAGGGTTGCAGGAGTGCCATCACCTACTATATCTCTGTATTTCTCAAGAAATTCTTGAATTTATAATGGTAGAGATTCCTTGAATGGTTTCTCCTCCTCTTTTGTCTTTAGGACTATAGCATACCCTTCATTATCTTCATCCTTAATATCTTTCACAAACTCCTTTCCACTACACAACAAAATGCCTGGAGTCTTGGTCCATGGCTCATCTTCTTCCAACAAAGACTGAATCTTGAAAGTTCTACCTCCTTTCTTGAATGTTATGGAATTCTCCTTCATATCATACACTACCCCATTATCATATTTCCAAGGCCTTCCTAGTATCAAATGGAAAGCATCCATTGGTAAGATGTCACAAAGCAACTTGTCCTTATAACCTGCTATTGAAAAATCACCCCATGTTTGTTCATTCACCAATACACTTTTGCCTTTATTGATCCATGTCACCTTGTATGGATTCACTTCCTCCTCTAATATGATGTTACCTGTGGAGCCTGAATCCACAATCACCTTGCAAAATTTTCCAAGGATCTTGCATCATATCCTAAACAAAACCCTCCTATGTTTGGGTTCATCCTTAACTGGTTTCCTTATCAACACCCTCCTGAACATCATATTTTCACCCATCTCTAAATCAAGCTGATCAATCTTAGGTGCCTTGACACTTGAATTGTCCTCATGAGCATATGCCGCTCTCTTGTCTTAATTTGATGAAATAGGCTTCTTTGGGAATCTATATGTTGGGTGGCCTAGTTGACCACAGTTGTAACACTTCATGCTTGCAAATTATGAGTTACTTATACCTCCTCTTCCTCTACTAGGTCCTCCTTGGTTACCCCTACCTCTGGTATAACCCCCTCTTGGAGTGCTTTCACTACTATTCTCTATCATTTTGGTCTCACCTTGTGTTCTTTTCTCATTTCCTCTGCCTTGATAACCTCTTCTTTGACTCCGTTGGTCTCTTCATCTACCTCTTTTTTTGATGTTATAATCACTTTTATTTCAATTCTTTTCTTCCACCTTTAGAGCTAGTTGATGACACCCTCTGAACTATGGTTGGTGTCCATAAACTAATCTCTTCTTGGATGTTCCATTTCAATCCACCCAAGTATCTTTCAAAATTAATTGATTCTTCTTCTTATTTCTTGGATCTAAGACACAACCTATGGAACTCCTCTGTATAAGAGGCCACATCCATGTCTTTTTGTTTTAGATTTTGCCTTTTCCTATGGAGTTGGATTTCAAAATCCTTTGGCAAATAGTTTTCTTTCAGCTTGGTCAACATGGCATTCCAGTTGGCCATAGGCCACTTTCCCATTCTTATCCTCTCATCTTGAAGATACTTCCACCATGTTAGTGTTGACCCTCCGAGTCTTGACTTGGCCACCTTGAGCTTTTGTGCCTCTGTCACACCTTCACACTCAAAATGGTTCTCCATTCCTTCAATCCAATCCATCACTAGTTCAATGTCCATCTTTCCACTAAACAATGGTATTCCCTCCAATGCCTTTCCTCCTAGGGATTTTATGGATTTTAGGAAGGTTTCTCCATTCAAGACAGGGTCTGGTTCAAGGATAATGTCTTCCTCAACAATATTCTTACCCCTATCACTACTTTCACCATCTTTGTTCCTAGTTGCATTAGCAACTTATTCTAGCCTTATGTTCATTCCTTCTAAGGCTTATTCAAGGAGTCTATTTTTCTCCTTTTAATCATCCACCTCTTTAGCTAGCTCTGCATTTGTCACCATGCTTGACTCTCCCACTGATTCACCAATAGCTATAGACATACACTGTTGTCCCAAGTGTTTAACTTGCTCTGATACCATTCTGATGTAACTACAAGCCTTTCTCTATACCCCTCACTTCAACTAGGTACTTCAATAGGCCTCTTCTCTAGCCTAGCAGGGTTTTTCATTAACCCTAACTTCTAAGGTTCATCTACTCAAGAACCTTCTCACATTCAGCTTGAGTCCACCAATCAAGAAAATACAACTTGCTTCTCAAAGCCCCATGGAGGTCTCTTCATACCTCCTTCACTAACTAAACCATAAGGTTCAATATCAAACAAATATGGAGAGACAGGCTTAGAATTAGGTCAATTAGATCCAATCCAATGTTCACCCACACTTCTTGCAATGGAACTCTAATCGAGTTCAAGATTTGCCTTCAAGAACTCCCAAATAGGGCTACAAGCAATTAGGCCTATTTGGTCACCTTTTTGCTAATAACTTCAAACATTAACAAACAAGTGCCAAAAAAAACTCCACTTATAGACACCCTTTATGGAAACCCTCAATACTTTACTAGTTTCCACTCCCCAAACTATTTGTACACCAGTAAACTAGAATCATGCCTAAAATTTAGGGTTTCAAGTTTTTATGTGTTTTGCTTCCAAACTTGGTCACAAGCTCATAAAACTTAACCAAAATCCTATCTAAAGTATTTAAACATCAAATAGGTCTTCCAATCACTCCCTTTCCCAATTTGACATCAAAATGCATAAATACACCCTTTTGTCACCATATTGGCAACATGTACTCAACTAGATAAATGTGGATAATACTTGCAAAGAAGGTCACTAAGGACCTAATAAGGCCTCCTAATCTAACTCACCACACTCTAGGATCCATCTAGTCCCATTATTTCACTAGTGGTTTGGCTAGGACCACTACAAGACAAAAACACATAAAAATCCCTAGGTTACCTTTTAGCCCTAACTAGGTGCTCCTACACCAGTATCATAAATGTTTGATTATATAGAGATCCCATAACAGATGATGGTTATGAAGAAGTTGCTAAAGATTTTGGAATTTCTATCTAGTGGAGATGGTGGAGCTGATTGGATAGAGAGATCTGGAGGAGATAGATATGATCGGTTGCAAAGATCTGGAGCTTGGTTGAGTACAAACTACCAAATGGAGGTTTCCAAATTTTTAGGTACATTGAGACCTGAGGATCTGATTGATTGGATTGGTGAGTTAGAAGACTAATTTGAGCTGGAAGACATTGAAGATCCTCTTAGAGTGAGGTTGGAAAAAACTAAGTTGAAAGGGCATGTTGCTTTATGGTGGAAAGAGTTGCAGAGGGACCAAGAAGAAGAAGGTGAGATGAAGATCAATCAGTGGAGGTTGATGGTGAAAAAGCTGAAGACTAAGTTCATTCCTGCTGACTATGAAGTTGAGTTATTTAAGAAGTTGGAGAATCTGAAGCAAAAGGATATGACTATGGAAGATTATACCAAGGAGTTCTACAAGTTGACTATTCGGTCTAGACATAGAGAACTTTCTAAAGAAAAGGTGGTGAGGTATGTTAATGGTTTGAAATTTAATATCCAAGATGAGATTGGTATGTTGAAGATTGACTCAGTAGAAGATTCTTATCAGTATGCATTGAAGGTAGAAGATAGTTTAAGAGATGACATTATGGTAATTCCTTAGGGAAGGAGAAGCAAGAGCAGTCGGTAAAAGATAAAATGAGGGTTGAAGATGAGCCAAAACCTATTGAACCAAGGAGAAGGGCAGGTAGAGGTGTGTTCAGAGGTTCTTGTTACAACTATGGTGAAGAAGGACATCGGTCATTTGAATGTCCTCATACAGATAAGAAGGTCGGTAGTCACTAAAATGCTATGGTGAATGAGGTTGCTGAGAATGAACCTGAGCTGGAGGGTCTGAATCTTTTTCTTAGGAGAACTTTTCTGCCCTTGAAGCAAGTTGATTCTTGTCAGAGGAAGAAATTGTTCAAGACTGTGTGCAAGTATGGTGGAAAATGTTGTAAAGTGATTGTTGATGGAGGGAGTATTGACAACCTATTTGCTGAGGAGATGGTTCAGATACTTGGTTTGAACAGGTTGAGGCATCCTTGACCTTATAGGATAAGTTGGTTACAAGATAGTCATGCACTAGAGGTGAAAGAGTAGTGCATGGTGATTTTTTACATTGGTACCTATAGAGATGAAGTATTATGTGACATTGTGGAGATGAGTTCTTGTCATGTTTTACTCGGTAGACCTTGGCAGTATGATATAGATTCTATTCATGATTGTAAAATAAATTCCTTTACTATACTAAAGGATGGGAAGAAGTCTATTTTTATTCCTTTAAAGGATGAAGAGCTCAGTAAGAGGAACTTGAGCATTGGTAGCATATCTAAAATGGTTGCAGAGGTTGGTGCAAATATGAGTATGCAGAGATATGAAGATAAATCAACAAGTGATAGTGGTAAAGGGAGGCAGAAGAAGAACAAAGGGAAGAATGTGTTGGTTGAGAACTTGGAAGATATGTATATCAAGAACCAATTTGGGATCTATGTGTTGAATCCCAATAGATGTTCATCGAGCTTATGATAACATGTTTTTGCATCTGGGGTGTCTGATGCAGGAACATCCTGGGATAGTTGGAAATATCATGTCACCAAAAACATGTTTTGGTTTGATTTTTGTTTTAGTAGTTAACTTGGTTGGAGACCTCAGGTTATCAATCAATTTGGTAGTAGTTCTCAGTTGGAAGATGTATCGCTTCACTATTTGACTCAGTGACTGGACTTGATGGTGCTCGGTGTTGTTGTTTTTCAATGATATTCTACTCAGGGTACAATGCTTGGTGGCATTTGCTTGGTGTTTATAGCTCGGCGGTGTCTTCCTTGGTAACATATTACTTGATGGTTTCTGTTTGGTGGAATTGTACTCGGTTGTGTCTTTCACCAAGTGGTATGGCTCTTAGTGTGCTTATTTACCAACTAGTTGTTGGGGTTCACTAACTTGTGTTTATGGATTAGGAAGACATTGGATATTGCATTCATGATTTGAGGGGGGATCATTGGGATCGTGCTGAGTTCTGAGGCATGTGCATTTTTGGCATTGGATCTTGTGTGGACCTAAACCTGGGTTAATGTGTTCCCCTATGTATTTTGTTATTATTTGTAGCCGACTAGTGCATTTAATATCTATTCATTGTAGAGTGTATTGCCAACTGGGTCATTTAATTATTATTTACAAGATGACTTGTGGAAAGTGTGTATAAAAGAGATTCTAGGTTAATGTTTAAAAGACAGAGAAAATGAAGGGAAGATAGATAGAGGATAGTAGATTAAGCTAACAAGCTGAAAGATTGTAAGTTGCTGAAGATAGTTGTAAGTGGGTAGACATAGATTGCAGTTTTCTTGGTGGCTTGCGAGCACAAGTTTAGATCTGGTTTCTTCCACTTAGCTATAGGGTAGATGGATAAGGTTGGATCCTGTGAGATCTTGTTGAATCTGTTGATGTAATTGGCCCTAACCGGGAAGGCCTTAATGCCCAACATGTTTCATGTAATTGGAATTTTGAGATAATAAAGTTGATATTGATATATCCTATGTTGTTTTATTTCCTTTGTGTTGTTCTTGTTATTGGCTGTAAGTTTGGACAGTCCTTTATTGGATCCTCCAAGCTTGGACCACACAATTAGGTATCTCAATCTTTTTCTGCTTAATCATCACCATAAATATTAGGGTTTTCTCAAATCCAATGAATCCTTCCAACATTTTTTTCTCCTTCTACCTTGTAGATACTTCTCAAAACTCCTTAAATCCATACATAGTAATGGTTAAATATATATTAAATTCTTGTTAAATGGTCTATGACATTCATCATTATCTTCCACATGGTTTAGATATCCCAATAATTTAATTATGTCAGTTGGGATCTCAATTCTTTCTCAAACTGTAAAATACTGACACTTGGTCATCACTGTGTTCTTCCGCTTGGTCATCACTGGATAACCCAGTAAATACTGATGCTCGGTCAACACTATGTAACTCGATATTTACTGGTGCTCAATCGACCCTTGCATCACTCAGCATAAACTTAAGTTCCTTAATCTTCTTCTCTTTTTCTCGGTCAAGACTAAGATTTTAGTCTTCCATTATTCACTTGATGTTAAATATAAACAACACACATTATATTGTCAATGTTCCAACTAATCAAGTACCCATTGTAGTTTCACATAACTCCACCATTTCACTAGATCTTCTTGTTATCTCCACTTTTCAAATCTTCTTCATCAATCAAATGATATGGCACTTTACTATATAGCAAAGGTATTACCAGTTAAGGTTTGACATCAATAAAAATATAATAATTGTTTCAATTGTAGCTTCCAATAGTCCCGAGGTAAAGGATAATTGTTTAACCGAGTCACAAATACATTGAATCGATTCAAGAAGATGATCTGACAGCTAAGAGAAAATAAAGGAAAACATAATCATGGAGATTAAGAGGAAAAAACAAAAGCCTATATATTGATGAGCTTGTATTTTTACAAGAGAGATGTTGGAAAATTGAAAGGTTTAAGTGTGGTAAACCTATCGAGTGAAGAAGATAAGAGAAAAGAAGTGAAGATCCAGTCCAGAGAAGAGACTAATGAATTATTGATGCCATTAGTGATAGAGAGAACATAAGGGATCTGATAAAAAAAGAGGTAGTTTCAGATATACAGATCAAATCATTACATTGGTTCTTATTAACCTTTGTAACAAAAAAAATCTCTTAATCGAGTGGACCTATTAAGTCCTTTTGTAAATCCTTGAGAAAGGTAACATTCTAGGATGAACGTTTAAGACCTTTGACTAGGACACTCCTAATAGGGTGAAGATCTTAATAGATCTAAGGTAAATCCCCTAACAAGGTCACATCTAACAAATGTGCAATTTAATCTTTAACAGGATTGGCTCTTAACCGAGCATACTTCAAAAGAGTATTTCTTTTTGTGGGTGACAATTCCCACAGAGGTTTTTTCCCAAATTGGGTTTCCTCGTTAAATGTGGTGTTATGTGTGTTGCATTGATAATTATGGATCTTAGTTGCATATGATCTATGTTATTGATTGAGATAAGTAAAATTAGTTTAGTTTTAGTTTCTTCTATTATTTGAGTTACTGAGTTGGATCAGATATCTAAGTTTTAATTTATAAGATTCAATATTTTTTGATTCACCCCCCTCTCAGTAAACCAACAATTTGTATCAGAGCTAGTGCTCGAATAGATAAGTTTAAAAGGACTCATGTTAAAGATTCAAAGATGTATAAGAGGAAGGCACCTAAGTTGAACATGAATAAATTTTCTACATGACAAAACATGATAAGGCTACACATATATGGAATTGGAGATTATGCATTAAACCATCTTGACAATGAGTACTCACCTCCACTGGTTGGTCCTTTGACACTTGAGAAAATAAGAGAAAGACATGAACATACAAAATTTATGATAGAGCTATCTTCTACCCTCACCGACCTAGATTTCAATTATCTTCAAGGATGTGATACAAAAAAGAATATGTGGGACAAGTTAGCACTGGTGTATGGTGGAGATCAACATGTTCAGAAGGCTAAAGTTGAAATATTAAGAGGTAAGTTTGAATATATGAGAATGAAAGAAGGAGAAACTATTGCACTATACAACACAAGACTAAATTAAACTTCTATTTCCATCAGAGGTGTTGGAGGACACATTGAAGAAGAAGATGTTACAAGCAAGTTGCAAAGAACATTGTTACCTATCTATGTCATTCGAGTATTTTCAATACAAGAGCTGGGATCCATTCCTCAGATGATTGTTACCCTAGATGCTAGGATCGGTAAGATAACTGCTTTTGAGCTGAATGATTTTGATAATAGTTTTCCTACTACTTCTAAGATTGAATTTGCATTCAAATTATCTTTGACTATTGGAAAGTCTAGAGAATCTAGTTCTAGTGATGGATATGCAAGTAGTACTAGCAAAATATTTCATAGTTGTAAAAGTGAGCTAGAGGAACTATATGCTGATGATGAAAGAAATGAAGCTGAGTTTGAATCTTTATTAGCTAGGAGACTACCGAGAGGTAAAGGTAAGTACCGAGGGAAGCTACCTTTGAAGTGTTTTAACTACAATAAGTTTGGTCACATTGCTTCTAATTGTCTTGACAATAATGAGAAGAAACACAATAGAGATAACAACGAGAGAGAGAGAGAGAGAGAGAGAGAGAGAGAGGAAAGAAATCATGCTACATTTTTGAAGGAGGATCAGTTGATGATGACATTGAAGATGAAGATGTAGAATTTATTTATGTCTCTATTAAAGATGATTCTAATGAAGAAAGGTATGTAGAGGAAAAGCCCTAATCTCACAAGTAAGTAAAAATGATACATGGATAATAGACAATGGCTTCTCACACCATATCACTGGTGATAATGATAAGTTTAGTACTTTAAAAGAGCATAATGGAGGTAATGTTAGATTTGGAAATGATGCTCCATATCATGTGAAGGGGAAAGGTTCTATAATTTTGTTGAACAATACTAAATATGATGATGTTTATTGGGTTGAAGATTTGAAGTACAATTTGTTGAGTGTGGCATAGTTGAACAATACAGGACACCGACTCAAATTTCAAAATAGAAAGGTAAAGGTATTTCATCAAAAGGGAATTCTAATTGCTACTGGAGAATGTTATGCCCTGGATACTTGCCCCTACATTTGTGGGAAAAATGTTGGGTCCCCCTTTTTGTTTTTGCCTTGTTTATTTTTCCTTTTGTTTTTCTCTGGCCTTTGCCTCTGCGGGGCTAGTGTTTTCTTTTCCTCTTGGTTTCTCTTCCTCCGAGACTCGGTCCTAGAGTGTTTTTGTCTTCTTGGTTCTAGTTGGATTCCAGACTCTGGGATTACATGTCACCATTTCCTCTTTTGTTAGAGGGTGCGGTTGCATGGGATCCCTGGGCCCAGAGTCTGGAGGTTTACCTTTCTTAGGAGTTGTGGAAGGAAGTGGGATGTTTTTATCATAAGGGTATAAATAGGGTTTCACCAGTAATTGTTACATTTACCATGAAAAAATTACCCTAGAGCAATTCGAAGTGATTAAGGTGATTTTAGCAGCGACTAAGTGCGATTCATTCCCAAAGCTTGAACAGTGTTTTACAGTGACTGAAAGTGGTGTGTTCGTGGTGATTCAAAGCTGATCTATTATAGAGCACCTCCCATGATCATCTTCCCACATCTCTCATTTCCAAGGTAGGCCTTTCTAGTTCCTCTTCTCTACTTTTTGGTTTTTGACCAGCTTCAGCTTTTTGTTTTCTCTGTTTCCTGTTCCATTCTGCATTGCTGCCTCTTGTTGGTGGGATGGCTCTGCAAGAGGGTTGTCTACCCTTTGTGCAGTTGTAAAATCATGTGAATCTTGTATATTCCTTATAAATTCTATAAATTGTCTATAAGTAGCTGTAAATCGGTTTGTTCTTCTAGGTGTATCTGTAAACCGTCCCTCGGCCCTCTGTGTATAAGTGTCTTAGTTAATTTTTGCATGTATATTCTATAGAGTTCTGAATGTTCCCTCTCATCTAGTGGTGAGCTCATCGGGCCCCTCTGCGTGTATCCAAATTTTCCAGCTCGCCCTTCTGGTGTCTGCAAATTTGAACTTGGCACCTCTCCTAGTCAAGTTTGGAGGTTTTCGCTCTCCTCTGTCACCTCCACTTTAATGATGGGTTTAATTCTCCCACATGTGAGCATTCAAAATTGGCCCAAGTAGCATTTATTCCCTCACATGTTCAGATAGCTATCACCTTCAATGGCATTACTCCCTTTATTTCATGACCACATGATGCCTCCATGTCAGCCTAGTATGGCTAATTACCAGTCATGTCAATAACAACTAGTTTTTTAGACTCTAGGTCTTGACTTCCCCTTTGTTCTTCACTCCATTCATCATATGAGTCAGAATCCTTGAAACCCCCATGTACGGATCAAATTCCTAAGTAAGTCATTTCATTTAGTATATATTTTTGGGGTTTGATGCAAACTAACTCTTTTTTAGAAACAGATACAAGGCGGTGATGAAATCTCTAGAATCCAAAATTCTATCTTATTTTATCTATATTGATGGTTGTCCAGTCTTGCAGGTTGCCAATAAATTCATCAATCGATCATGTCTAAAGCATCTTCTCCACCTGGGAGTTTGAAACTCCCTACTACTTTGACAAGGGCAGCCACCAGGACTAAGACCGAGAAGGCCTTAGAAAAGCTTCCACTAACAATGAAATATCTGAAGGAAGAAACCATTCTGGTATCTAAGGTAGATTCCAAGCTATAGGTGATCACTGATATAGGTGTTGAAGCATGGGTCGAAATGCAGGCCCTGGTAAAAATACTGTTCATTCAGCATAAGGCCAGAGATCTGATGGCACTCAATGTGGCCACCTCCAGAATCCTCAAGGCTGCTTAATTCCCCTGCTCAGTGCAGGCTCCAGAGCTTATTCACACATTGGCAGAACACTATAACACATCTGTCTGGGCTATCGTGCTTGCCACTCCTCTTCCATCGGGCTACCCAATGCCCTTGGTGTCTTTGTATGCCACAACATTTGCTTTGGGACTGGGGATACCCCAGTTCGCCACTGCTGCTGTTATCACCTGGGCCCTGACATTAAGTGAATTTGAGAAGCTCCCACACATTTCCTGACAATACCTCAACTCCAACTGGCTCAAAACCCTGAGAAAATATTACAGAAAGATGAAGTTGGATATCCCCCAAATAGAGTTTAAAGAAAGTATACAAATTGGGATCATTGCCTTGTGTAGGGTCTTTGGAGAACACCATGCCCAGGATTTCTTTGCATGGATTTATTACTTCTTGTTTGGCATCGCCTCCGCTGGACAAATTTTTGATTGGGAAACTATCATCGCCAATCATGTGGACACCCAGCTTGTCAGGGTCACCCAGAGCTCCAAATTTTACATGACTTCATATGTCTTGTGGGTGTTGGCACAACAACAACCCATAACTAGGGGATTACTCACTGTTGGCGAGCTCGGGACTGGCAAAGGCTAGAATGCCCCAATGGGATTATTTACCACAAATACAATGGGAGGCTAGTTTTCCTAGTTTTTGTAGAGTAAATGAAACCTTCATTTACTACAACATTCTTACACCCACTCGGGATGCCGGTTACCAGCTTTCAAAAGAAGCAACAACTCTGGTTAGTAATTATGACTATTACCACATTCAATTTCAACAACACTCCTACATTTGGGTTACTGGCTTCTCCGGGAAACCCTACCTATTTCCCAAGCATTGTGGGGATAGGATCATTCTTTTGGAATATTACAGGCAGATCTTGGAGCTTCATGCATTCTTTGCATTAAAGAAGGTCACCAACATTCCATTCCCAATCACCTATGGGAACTACACTTGCAACCTTGTAATGGTAAAAGAGGCCGATGGAAAATTAAAATGTCTGGGGCTAGCAGAGTTTTACTTAGAGAGGAATAATTTTGACCCACTGGATAGGATAGCATCGACATTGCCCCAGGCATCAAAACCCCACAAGCCTCACATGGAGGATTTCTGGGCAGATTTCCAAGATGATTTTGAAGTCCAAAATTTACA
The DNA here is from genome assembly GCA_018584345.1 of Thuja plicata. NCBI lineage: Eukaryota > Viridiplantae > Streptophyta > Pinopsida > Cupressales > Cupressaceae > Thuja > Thuja plicata. The sequence goes on from MU223848.1 coordinate 1,015,546, forward strand.
TTTCATTAGAATGACACAAGGTATGATGAAGAGCCTCAAGCTTCAGACCTTTCCTAAGGACTTTTTAGACATCGGGTCCATAGAAGACCCATAGTAAAAGGCTAAGGGAGTAGACAAAATGTGATGAAGGGGACTCCCCTTAATACCACAAGTACACGACAGAAACAAAGAGAAACAATAGAAATTTGCAAGAATAGAAAATTGGCTTCTTATTGGCTCCACAAATGTCGAATTACAAACTTCAGAATTACAATATCAAAAGCCACCTGGGCATCCCTTACAATAATCTGTAGGACAAAGCCTCAAATAACCACCCAAAATTGCCCTAGAAAACACCACGGGCCTTCCTTAAATAGGCAATTTTCCACCGCCCGAGAAGGTTCCAGAAATCTAGCCATTAAGGCCGACTACCCTTAGCATTTAATTATTTTTCACTTTTATTACA
>MU223848.1:1033869-1084059 GCA_018584345.1 Thuja plicata
AGCTTTACTGAGCAAGTACTTCAAAGGATCAATCTTAGCAATCAGATGTGTGGTATGAGCCAACATATAGTGTCGCAACTTTTGGGAAGCAAACACTACTGCCAGACACGCCTTCTCTATAGTAGAACAGTTATGAAAATGATGTTGTTGATGTTCTGATCTCCAAGTTAGCGATATATTTTTGTGCTATATGTTTCTAATGTCCTTTTCTCTAATGTTTCATTTAGATTAATGATCCCATTTCTTCTTTCTATTGAATATGTATGAATCACTAGTTCTGTATGTATTCAGTATTTAGTTTAGTTCTTTGGAGCATTGTTGATGTTGAAAATATATTGCATAACTATAAGTAGAAGTAACAAACTCAAACCCCGACCTATCTTTTGTGTTTTATTTGGTAAACTTAACATGCTTGCAAGAAACCCCATCCCTGTCACCAAAATCCCTGAAGAAGACGATTAAAACCAGCTATCCCCCTGAACAAATAGTCACTTACCCAAATTAGCTTCCCCGCACCGTCGAGACCCGACACTCAAGTGCTTGAAGGCCCAGAGGATTTATTCTCTGGAAAACCTTTGCAGGCAAAGTTGGCTGGTACCTAGATACCTGGTGACAAATTATCATATGTTGATAGGACCGGTCACAAAGTCCTACCAAGAGAAAATTTAGAAGATTCAAAGATTTTAAGAACAAAGGAAAGAAATCATGCTACATTGTTGAAGGAGGATAATTTGATAATGACACCAAAGATGAAGATGTAGAATTTATTTATGTTACTATTAAAGATGAGTCTAATGAAGAAAGCTATGTAGAAGAAAAAGCCCTAATCTCACAAGTAAGTAAAAATGATACATGGATTATAGATAATGGTTTCACACACCATATGACTGGTGATACTGATAAGTTTAGTACTTTAAAAGAGCATAATGGAGGTAATGTTAGATTTGGAAATGGTGCTCCATATCATGTGTAGGGGAAAGGTTCTATAATTTTGTTGAACAATACTAAATATGATGATGTTTATTGGGTTGAAGGTCTGAAGTACTATTTGTTGAGTGTGGCATAGTTGAACAATACAAGACATCGACTCAAATTCCAAAATAGAAAGGTAAAGGTATTTGATCATAAGGGAATTCTAATTGCTACTGGAAAACAATCTAAAGGTAACCTATTATACCTTGATACTTCCATAAAGAGTTGTCTATTTGCAAAGACTAAATATGTATGGATATGACACAAAAGGCTATGTAATGTGAATTTTGACAACTTAATCAAAGTGAGTAAGAAGAATAGAGTAAGAGGTCTATCAAGTTTAGACAAACTTGAGAATATCATGTGCAAGGGATGCCAAGTAGGTAAGATGACTAAATCAATATTTACAAGAAAATATTACACTACACAAGCTATTTTAGAGTTAGTACACATCGACCTATGTGGTCCCATGAGAACACAAAGCTATTATGGAGATAGATAATTCATTTTGTTTGTTGATGACTATTATACAATGATATCAGTCATGTTTCTAAAAGAAAAAATTGATGCTTTTCAAATGTTTAAGTGGTATGAGGCTAGAGTTGAGAAAGAGACTAGGAGACAACTGAAATGTCTAAGATATAATAGAGGATGAGAGTTTACTTCTGATGAGTTTACACTCTTCTGCAATGAACATGGTATAAAGAGACAAATTTCTGCACCAAGGACACCACAACAAAATGGGATAGTTGAGAGAAGAAACATATCCATTTTGGATTGTGCTAGAACATTGATGATTGAGATGACATTTCTCAAACCCTTGGAGAGAAGTAGTCAACACTTTTTCTTATACACTTAACTGAGTACAACTGAAGAAGGGAAATAACAAGACACCTTACGAGATCTTGTATGGACACAAACCGAATGTAAGTTACTTGAAAGTATTTGGAAGTAGGTCTTATATTCTAAAAGATACTAGATATGGAAATTTTGACTCTAAAAGAGATGAAGGAATATTATTGGGATATTCTACTAAGAGAGAAGCCTACAAATGTTTGAATACAACTACTAAAAAATTTGTAGAAAGTGAAAATTGAGGATTGATGAATTTGCAAAGAAGAATGATGAAGACAACAAGAAGGAACTTGAGGATTATCAAAGTTTTCTTTTTATGTATAGATTGATATTCTTGATACCTTACCGAAAGCACAAACTAAGGAAGAAGATGAGCAGAGAGAGATTCCACAGAATGATGGAAATGAAGAGATACCATTGGCTACCGAGCCTATTTTAGAAAAGTATGTGAAGAGACACCACTCACCGTGTAAAATCATTGGAGACAAGATTGCTAGAGTTTTTACAAGAAGTAAGGTAAGAGACAACACATGCTTAATATCTGAATTTGAACCAAGAAAAGTGAAAGATGTATTAGAAAGTGAAGATTGGATGAAATCAATGAAAGAAGAGTTAGATCAAATTCAATAAAATAATACATGGACTTCGGTACCAAGACCCAAATATAAGAATGTAATTGGTACTAAGTGGATTTTCAGAAATAAGTTGAATGAGCATAGTAATGTAATAAAAAATAAAGCAAGATTAGTTTGCAAGGGGTATGCACAAGAAGAAGGTATTGACTATGGTGAAACTTGTGCACCTATTGCTAGATTAGAAGGAGTTAAAATTCTACTAGCATACATAACTTATAAGGGATTAAAAGTTTATCAAATGGATGTTAAGTCTGAATTTCCTAATGGTATCCTAGAAGAGGAAGTGTATATTGAACAAGATGAAGGATTTTATGAGAATACTGACAGGGATATGGTATGAAAATTGCACAAAGTACTATATGGCTTGAAACAAGCACCCCCAGCATGGTATGAAAGATTGCATTCATATCTAATCAATATATGGTTTCAAAGAACAAGTGACAACAAAAATGAGTATCTAAAATGTGATAGTAATAATAGAGTTTTAATTGCTGAAATATTTGTTGATGATATTATGTTTGGAGGAAATGACACATTGTGTAAATTTTTTGCTGAGGAGATGAGAAAGGAGTTTGAAATGTCTATGATTGGAGAGATTAAATTCTTTTTTGGACTTCAAATTCAACAATTAAAGGATGGGATCTATATTACACAATCAAAGTACATCAAGGAGATCCAAAAGACCTTTGGTATGGATGACTCAAGACCGGTTGGAACACCGATGGTCACTAGTTGTAAGTTATCAAAAGAAGATGAGACAAAAGAAGTAAATGAGACAATTTACCGATCAATTATTGGTAAGCTACAATATGTAGTACATAGAAGACCCAATATTTATCATGTTGTATGAATTATTGCAATGTTTTCTTCTGATCCAAAGGAAACACATATGTCTGTAGTTAAGAGAATATTTAGATATATGAAAGGAACTGAAGATTTTTGCCTACCATACAAGAAAGGAGGAGACTTTGAGTTGAAATTCTACACTAATGCTGATTGGGATGGAAACACTAATGATAGAAAGAGTACAAGTGACAGAGCTTTCTTCTTATGAGAAAAATTAGTTACATGGCTAAGAAAGAAACAAAGTTGTATTTCACAGTCTACTGTCGGGGCTGAGTATGTTGCTACAACTATGAATTGTGAAAATATTGTATGGATCAAACAACTACTTGAAGGTATGCAAGAGGAAATTACCGATCTAGTCACTATATATTGTGACAAAACAAGTGCTATAAATATATCAAAAATATGGTAATGCATTAAAATACCAAGCACATTTCTATAAAGTATCACTACTTGAGAGAGAAAGTTCAAGACAAATATGTAATGTTGGATTATGTGGACTCAAAGGAATAACTATCTGATATATTCACCAAGCCACTACTGAAGGATTATTTTGAGTATCTTCAAGGTAAATTAGGGGTCCTAACCCTACCCAACATTCATTAGTGAAAGAGGCATGTTGCATCAATTCTAGGATTCATTAGAATATCTATTTTTTGAGTTGATTCTAGTGATCACACTTTAGATGATGTCTAAAGTTGTGAAGGGGATTCTGTATGCAAAGAGATATCAGTACATGAAAAGTATGATTCACTGCCTAAACAAGATTTTGGGAGTATGAATCTTTGGGATTTGTGTCAAAGAGGGAGAAGTAAGTAATTGATGAATACACAAGTGTAAATATTTCATGTGAGAGGGATAATGTGAATGGAAAATGTTGATGGACACCACAAAGAGGAAGCGCAAGCTAAGAGGGAGAAAAAGACAACAAAAAGATTAGAGTATACCACCATCAATTAATAAGTGTTGCCATCAATTCCAAAGAGGGATATTGTTAACTAATTGATGGTAATTATGATGAATATCGAGTTCATAGGAATACAAGATAGTAAAATGGTTAGATCTATTGTTATTTTGTCATTGATGTCAAGTAATTATTTTCTAGTTTATATTAAGTTGCCATATCATTCAAAGAGGAACTTAATTAGGCAGATACTAAAGATCAAATGATGATAAGGTACTATTAGTATAATTGCTTTCTACTTAACATTTGATGTTTTTAAGTAGGTAAGCAAGAAAGTTCAAGTCGATAAAGGGAACAAGTCTAGTTACCGAGTAGAGAGAATTCTATTGGTAATGTGAAGTGTTAGTCGGTCAATCAAAGAAAAATTAGTCACCAAGTGAAGTTGACAACTGAGAAGAAGTCAGTCACCTAGAAAGGTTGGTAACCGACCAAAGTCAGACACCTAATCATCGAACGTGGAACAAAGTTTGAAATCAAGGATCAAAATTGATGTAATGATAAGTCTTGCTTCCAAACCCTATCTTCTTATAGCATATCCTATAGGAGACTTCTATAGCCTACTAGGGTTCCTAATAACCCTAATCTTCCAAGGATTTCTTTCTCTAATCCTTCACCTATTCAACCTGTCAACACCAATCAAGAAATCAAATCAACTAGCTATATGCTCCATAGAGGTCTTCTTGCACCTTCTATACCAATTGATCCAAAATTGATAAAATCCAAACACCACTAGAGAGGAAGGCTTCTAGCAATACAATTTAATCTAAATCAATTTCTAAGAACACAATTTGTAATGAAATACTAATCAAGTTTAAGAAATCACTCCAAAATCACCCAAAATAGGGCTACAAGCATTAGGCCTAATTAGGAACCTTTTCCCAAATAACTTGAAATTATTCTTAACAAGGTGAAAAAATAACTCCAGATTCTAAAAAATTTTTTAGAGACCTAAAGGATTTTCTAGGTCTTGCATTCCCAAACTGTCCGTACAGAGGGTTCTTATTTGCAAGCCTATTTTTAAGGGTTTCACTATGCACTGAGCATTTCCATCAGGGTTTGAGTTTCCACTAGGAAGAATTCATCACCAGAGCTTCCCATTGGATTTGGGGATTCTCCATATACATGTTCTCCTCTCCACATGATTTTATTGAAGCAACCAATGATTTTAATCACTCTTATTGCCTCTGCAACTCACTGTGATCCCTAGCCATGAATCTCTAGCTCACCTAGGAAATCATTGTAAAATTAGAAAATATGCTTTCTAGGGCCCATCCTTCTCCAAAAATATAGTACAAGGAGTCACCTCATCCATTCTAAGAGCCCGTACAAGTTCCACAGTGGAATGATGAGCTATGACCCCATTTGCAAAAGCTGTCTGGTTCAAACCAACAACAATGCAGAAAACAAAACTATTTACAAGAGAAAAGAAACTAGAACTAAAAAACCAAATAATCACATGAAAAAACAAGAAATTACATCCACTAACTCTTGCACAACTCACAGTGCATATTTCAATCCATTAAACACCAAAATGCTCAAATGTAACTGGTTTTTCAATTACACAGTCCGTACACTGATTTTCCAAATTCATCCAACCCCATACAAAGGTTGGGGGTAGCCTTATGTAGCTGACCATGGCACAAATACAACTTTTTTTTGATACTTATACAACCAATTGCTCGAAGATCCTTAATTGCAAGAAATGTTGTTAATGTTGTTAATGACAACATTGACAACTTTTACAACTTTTTTATTCTTGCATTCTAAATTGGTCAACACACCACATAAATTATCCAAATGCACTAACATGCCTATTAGACCTCAAATTATCTCTCCTAGACTCTAACAATCATAAAAACCAAGGTTCCATAATTTGTGAACATTTAAATAATTTGGACAAATCATCACTTTCTAACATCAAATGATCTAGTTAGGTATTCTAACCAAATCAACACACCCTAGGACCTATCTAGTCCTATTATTTCACTAGTGGCTTGGCTAAGACCAATACAAGACAAAATAAAACTAGGAGCCTAGGTTACCAACTAACCTTACCTAGGTGCTCCTGCACCATAGTCCCCCACAAAGGAAAGTCATGTCAGTCCTGTGGACACAATGTCTTCAGGAATTCCCATCTTCTTGAAATATATATCAGCAATCCATTTTTCCTCTAAATCTAGTTTGTGCTTCCACTTGATGAGGTGTTCCATGTACACCTTATGTCTGGTAGTCTTCTTGACCCTTGAATCCAATACCCTATCTTCTTCTGTCTGCATCTTGGGAGGTAAAGCATCAAGTTCCACATCCTTCCCAACCTCTTCTCTATTCACATCCATCTTTGTCAAAGGTCCTTTAAATTTTATCAAATCTGCCATATTAAAGATAGGTGAGATTCCCAATTTAGTAGGTAGATCCACCTTATAGGAAATAGCCCCATACTTGGCTAACATCTTATAGGGTCCCACTCTCTTCATTTGTAGTTTTGTAGGCATCCCCTTCTACAACTTAGAATTATTCAGGTGTACCATGACATAATCACCTACCCCAAATTGAACATCTTTTCTCTTTTCATCCACTTTGGCCTTTAAATTTTGAGTAGAATCTAGTATAGTCTTCTTCACCTGCTCTTGGATCTCCTTCATGGTTTGAGTAAAGTATTCAGCATGACCACTCCTATACTCCATGGCTCCAAGGTCTCTAATCTCACACACACCCCTTGGGTGCATCCCATAAACAACTTCAAATGGGATTCTACCTGTTGTTCTGTTAATATCGTCATTGTATGCATACTCTTCTTGGGGAATGACCACATCTCATGTCTTCCCATACTCCTTGGTTAGGAACCTTAACAAGTTACCTAAAACTTTGTTAACCACCTCAGTTTGGCCATCAGTCTGAGGGTGGTAAGCTGAATTAAATGACAAGTTGGTTCCCAATCTATTCCATAGTGTTTTCCAAAAATGGCTCATGAACTTAACATCCCTATTTGAGACAATACTTAGGGGTAGTCCATGGATTCATACAATCTCCTTAAATAACAAGTGTGCAATGTTGCTGGCATCATTTGTAGTCCTACAAGGTATAAAATGAACCATCTTTCTAAATCTGTCTACCACAACATAAATACTATCATGGCCATGCTTTGTCTTAGGTAAGCCTACAATGAAATCCATGCTAACACACTCCCATGGTCTGTTAGGGATTATAAAAGGTTGGTACAAACCTGAATTGCTAGCTCCTCCTTTTTCTTTCATGCACACTACACACTGTTCAACATACTTGTTTCCATCTCTCACCATCTTGGGCCAATGGTAAAACCTTTCAACTAACTCTAGGGTTTTGCTCACACCAAAATGGACACTCAAGCTTCCATTATGATTTTATTGAATGATATTTTCTCTCATTGAACCCTTAGGGACACATAATTGGTTCCCCTTAAACAACAATCCATTCTGCAAGGTAAAATCAAAAAATTGGCTATGAAAGTGATTCTAAAAATCAAAGCATACCTTATAGGCTTCACCAAAGTCTTCATCTTCTCTGTAGAGGTCTTTCAAACTTTCTATCCCAATTCTCTTCAACTGAATTTCCTGAATGGTTAGCAACCTCTTGGTCAAGGCATCTGCTACCTTGTTCAATTGTAATTTTTTGTGCTTCATTGTGAATGTGAATGCTTGAAGGTATTTAATCCACTTAAAATGCCTATTACTGAGCTTCTCTTGGGTGTTTATATAGCTCAAGTCCTGGTTATTAGTAAACACCACAAATTCTTTGGGCAATAAGTAATGTCTCCACTTCCTAAGAGACTAAACCAAAGCATATAGTTCCAAATCAGAAGAAGAGTATTTCTTCTTTGCTTCATTTAGTTTTTCACTAAATAAGTATACTATCCTACCTTCTTGGCTTAACACACCCCCTACTTCCATTCCACTTGAATCACACTCCAAAGTAAAAAGTTGATAAAAAATAGGGAGTCTAAGGATAGGTTGTGTTGCTACTAGCTTCTTCAACATTTCAAATGCCTTCTCTGCTCCAAAATTACATCTAAATTTAGTCTTTAGAACACCTTTTATGGTGTCTAACATTAGTGCTCAAATACCACTGAAATCCCTTATAAACTTTCATTAAAACAGGGCTAACCCATGAAAAATTTTGACTTCTATCCCCGTGGTTGGTGTGGGCCAATTTAGGATAACCTCCACCTTACTTGGGTCCATTTTCAATGACCCTTGGGACACAAAAAATCTATAATATACAAGTTCTTGCTTGAAGAACTCACATTTCTCAAGTTTGATTCACAACTTCTCTTCCTGCAATCTCTTAAGCACCATCTCCACATGTTTCACATGCTCCTCTACTGTCCTACCGAATATAAGTATATCATCTAGATACACTACCATAGAGATCCCTATGAAGTCCTTAAGCACTTCATTAATGAGCCTTATGAATATGCTAGGGGAATTTGAGAGGCCAAATGGAATAACTCTCCACTCATACAACCCATCAACAATCTTAAAGGCTGTCTTCCATTCACCCCCCTCTTTGATCCTAATATGGTGGTATCCACTTTTCAAGTCTAACTTAGTGAAAAAAATTCCCCCCCAAGATAGTCCATCAAATCCTCTATCCTAGGAATTGGAAATCTATACCTAATTGTGATCCTATTTATTTCTCTAGAATCAGTACAAATCCTCCACTTACCACCTTTCTTGGATGCTAAGACCACTGGTATGACACACGAACTAATGCTCTTCTTGATTAGCCCTTGATCTAACAAATCTTGCACTTGTCTAGCCACCTCTAGGTTTTAGTCTGGAGTAAGCTTGTATGATGCCTTGTTTGGCAATGATGCACCAGGTACAAAGTCAATTTTATGACTTATCACTCTTCTAGGAGGTAAAGTCGCAGGAGTCCCATCACTGACAATATCTTTGTACTTTTCAAGAAGCTCTCTGATTTTCAATGAAAATGGTTCTTATTTGGGCTTCTCCTCTTCCTTAGGCTTAATCAAGGTAACATATCCTTCACTCTCCTCATCTCTTAGGGAATTCATGAACTCCTTTCTACTACTCAACAAGATACTAGGAGTTTTAGGTTGTGGTTTATCCTCTTCTAACAAGAACTGTATTTTGAAATTTTTGTCACCTTTCTTGAAGGATATGGGGTTTTCCTTCCCATCATATGTTGATCCTCTTTCATATTTCCAAGGCCTACCTAGGAGTAGATGACATGCATCCATAGGCAATACATCACATAGTAACTTGTCCTTGTACCCTGCAATAGAAAACTCCACCCAAGTTTTCTCATTCACCAACACACTTTGGCCCTTGTTCAACCATGCCACCTTATAAGGATTGACATGAGGTATCTTTTTCAATTTGAGCTTATTGAAAAATTTCTCTAATATTATGTTGTCTTTGGAGCCTAAATCCACTATCACTTTGCAAACTTTACCAAGGATTTTACATATGATCCTACACAGTGCTCTTCTATGCTTGGGCTCATCATTTACTGGTTATCTAATCTGAACTCTTCTGAACATCAATTTCTCTCCCATATCTGACTCAATGTGATCAACCTCTAGTTCTCTGACACTTTTTGTGTCCTCTTGATCATATGCAATCCTCTTTCTATTGTTAGAAGAAGTGGGCTTGTCTGGGCACCTATAGGAAGGGTGATCCAATTGGCCACAATTGTAACATTTCATACTTTCAAAGTATGAGTTGCTTCTACATGAACCCCTTCCTCTACTAGAGCCTCCATGAGTACCTCTTCCTTTGGTATAACCCCCTCTTGGAGTAGTTTCATTACCATTTTATGTCAATTTGGACTCTCCTTGGTTCCTTTGTTCATTACCTCTCCTTGATAACCACTTCTATGACCCCCTTGATCTCTACCACTGCCTCTACCTGCGAGATTGGATTCTCCCTTATTTTCATTTCTCTCTTCCAACTTTAGAGCTAATTGGTGGCACTTTTGAATAGTGGTTGGAGTCCACAAACTTATCTCCTCTTGAATGTTCCACTTTAGACCACCCAAGTATCTGGCTACCTTGATAGGCTCATCTTCTTGAATCCTTGACCTAAGGCATAACTTCTAAAATTCCTCTGTATAAGAGGCCACATCCAAGTCCTTCTATTTTAGACCTTGCCTCTTTCTATGAAGTTGAATTTCATAGCCCTCTGGAAGATAGTTATCCTTTACCTTTGTCAACATGGATTTCTAATTAGCAATAGGTTGTTTACCCATCCTAACCCTCTCATCTTGTAGATACTTTCACCATGTCAATATTGACCCTCTGAGCCTTGTCTTTGCCACTTTTAGCTTTTGTGCCTCAGTGACACCTTCACATTTGAAATGGTTCTCCATCCCTTCAATCCACTCCATTATTTCTTCTATATCCATCTTTACACTAAATAGTGGTACTCCTTCTAATGCCTTTCCTCCTAGGGATTTTATGGCTTTCAATAATGGTTCTCCATTCAAAACAAGGTCTGGTTCAGGGATGATATCTTCCTCTACAATCTTTTTACCTTTGTCTCTATTTTCAACTTCTTTGCCTTTATCCTTGGCATCAACTATTTCTTATAGTTTGATTCACATATCTTCTAGGGCTTCTTCAAGGATTCTATGTTTCTCCTTTTTCTCACCCATCTCCTTAGCTATCTCTGCATTAGTCACCATGTTGATCCCCCCTACAGATTCACTAGTATTTAGAGACATACACCAACTCCCAAATATTTAACTTGCTCTGATACCAATCTGATGTAATGACAAGTCTTTCTCCCAAAACCTATCTTCTTCTAGGGTATCCTATAGGCTACTTCTCTAGCCTATTAGGGTTCTTAACTAACCCTAATATTCTAAGGATTTATTTCTCTAATCCTTCACCTATTCAACTTTTCAAAACCAATCAAGAAATCAACTGAACTAGCTATATGATCCATAGATGTCTTCTTGCATCTTCTATACCAATTGATCCAAAATTGATCAAAGACAAACACCACTGGAGAGGAAGGCTTCTAGAAAGACAATTGAATCAAACTCAATGTCTAAGAGCACAATTTATAGTGAAATACTAATCAAGTTCAAGAAATCACTCCAAACTCAGTCAAAATAGGGCTGCAAGAATTAGGCCTAATTAGGCACCTTTTCCCAAATAACTAAAAATTAATCTTAACAAGATGAAAAACTAACTCCATATTCTGAAACCCTTTTTAGATACCTAAAGGATTTTCTAGGTCTTTCCTTCCCAAACTGTCCATACAAAGGGTTCCTATTTTTAAGCCTATTTTAAGGGTTTCACTATGCACTGAGCATGTCCATTAGGGTTTGAGTTTCCACTAGGAAGAATTCATCACCAAAGCTTCCCATTATATTTGGGGCTTCTCCATACACATTTCCTCCTCTCCACATGCTTTATTGAAGCAACCAATGCTTTCAATCACTCCTATTTCCTTTGAAACTCATTGTGATCCCTAGCCATGCATCTCTGGCTCGCCTAGGGCATCACTGTAAAATTAGAAAATCTACTTTCCAGGGCCCATCCTTCTCCACACATATAGTAAAAGGAGTCACCTCACCCATTCCAAGAGCCCGTACAAGTGCCATGGTGGAATGATGAGCTATGACCCCATTTGCAAAAACTATTTGGTTAAGACCAGCGACAATACATAAAACAAAAATATTTACAATATCAAAGAAAATAGAACTAAAAAACCAACTAATCACATGCAGAAACAAGAAATTACATCCACTAACTCCTGCACAACTCACAGTGTGGATTTCAATCCATTAAACACCAAAATGTATACAAAATGCTCAAATGTAACTGGTTTTTCAATTACACAGTCCATACACTAATTTTACAAATTCATCCAACCCCATACACAGGTTGGGGATAGCCTTATATAGTTGACCATGGCACAATCCAAGTATTTCCAATAGTTATACAACCAATTTCTTGAAGATCCTTAATTGCAAGCAATGTTGTCAATGACAACATTGACAACTTTTACAACTTTTTGATTCTTGCATTCTAAATTGGTCAACACACAACATAAATTATGCAAATGCACTAACATGCCTATTAGACCTTAAATTAGCTCTCCTAGACTCTAAAAAACATAAAAACCAAGGTTCCATCATTTGTAGAACATTTACCTAATTTGGACAAATCATTACTTTCTAACATCAAATGATCTAGTTAGGTCTTCTAACCAAATCATCACACCCTAGGACCTATCTAGTCCTATTACTTCACTAGTGGCTTGCTAAGACCACTATAAGAAAAAATAAAACTAGGAGCCTAGGTTACCAACTAGCCTTACCTAGGTGCTCCTGCACTAAAAATGCATTTAATGTGAAGGCACGAAGCATAAGAAGATGCTAAGGAAGAAGACGAAGTATGTTACAGAGATCTACGGTCATGAAAATCCAAGTTCAAAATATGAGATGAAGAATAAGCGGAAAATGGGAATTTGTGAGTTCCAAGAATAGTGCAAGTCCTGAGGTAAAGGTTAACTGTTTAACCGAGTCACAAATACATTGAATTAGTTCAAGAAGGTGATCTAATGGTTGAGAGAAAATAAAGTAAAACCTAATCAAGGAGATTAAGAGGAAATAATAGAGGCCTATATATTGACGGGCTTGTATTTTTACAAGAAAGATGCTGGAAAATTGAAAGGTTGAAGTGTGGTCAACCTACTGAGTGAAGAAAAGAAGAGAAAAGAGGTGAAGATCCAGTCTAGAGAAGAGTGATGAATTATTGATACCAATAGTGATATAGAGTGCATAAGGGATCTGATCAAGCAAGAGGTAGTTGTAGATATACACATCAAATCATTACACTATTTCTTATTAACCTTTGTTACAAAAAAATATCTTAACCGAGTGGACCTAATAAGTCCTTTTGTAAATCCTTGAGAAAGGTAACATCATAGGATGAATGTTTAAGCCCCCTGACCAGGCCACTCCTAACAGGGTGAAGACCTTAATAGATCTAAGGTAAATCCACTAACAAGGTCACATCTAACAAATTTGCATTGTAATATTTAACATGATTGACTCTTAACCGAGCATACTTCAGAAGAGTATTTTATTTTGTGGGTGACAATTCCCACAGAGTTTTTTTCCAAATTGGGTTTCCTCATTAAATCTGGTGTAATGTGTGTTGCATTGATAATTGTTGTTGTTAGTTGCATATGGTATATGTTATTTATTGAGAAAAATAGAGTTAGTTTAGTTTCAGTTGCTTCTGTTATTGAGTTACCAAGTTGAATCAGAGATCTAAGTTGTAAGTTTAAGATTCAATTTTTTCTGATTCACCCCCCTCTCAGTAAATCAACACCCTAATCCAAATAAAATGATCATGAATTCTTCTAAACATAATTTTGATCCATTTTTCTTTATCAAACTCATAAAATTCCATCATCAACACGATGTTTAGATTCTGTAAATGTGCAAACTTAGGTTTCCATGTTTTGTTTTCATTCAACATATCTTTCATCTCCTAAATAATCTCAAAATCTCCAATTGCCTCATACTTGTAGTTGATGTAAGTCCTATTGTATTTGACATGTAAAACACCATGCGGAGTCTGAGAGAATGCACCCTCGGGGTAATCCTCCATTGATTTGTATGGATGTTTCTTGAATTTATACCTTGGCCTCTCAGTTAACTCAAAAATATGTGGAGTATCCATGATATAGAAAGTTGGCAGATAGAATCAAGTACCTTTCACACAGAATTAGGGTAAAATAACCTTACAATCACCAAAATTCCCTAGCTCCTCTTTCTGCTCTGCGCTACACAAATGGTGATAAAAATGACTAAGATATTTCACTTATAACTCCCAGTATTGAAACCTGACACAGTTCCCAACATAAATTCATAAAAGATGCTATACTTCAGTCTGCCATCAACTTTGAGGCGATCGTCCAATGAGACATTTAAAACTATGTGATCATAGATATAGACTGCAAGTACATTACTATTTCATTCCATAAGCTTGCATCTACTTATTTTGTATACAAGGGGTTGGATAGTTTACTGTTATGCTTATCTAAATCCCCCCTAATGCCATGCTTGGCCATTTATGCTAATGTGGCAATGGTAACATGAATCAAAGATCGAGTAGCATCTACTGACTCTCCATGATCTTCTGGCTCACTCTGATTCTTTTCTTTCCATAGCGTATCACTATCCTTGTTTCCTTCCCTTAGAAACTTTTATTGAACTCATTCATATACTCAACCATTCTTTTACCAACATCACAAATGTTCCTTTTTATCACTGTAGGTGGTTTTTTGTTGCTTTCTTTTCTATTATATCTGCAAAAGTTTTCTATGTGTCCTTTATTATTTCATTTATAACATGTAGGTGGTGGTATGTTTTGATTAACCTACAATCTGCAATTTCTTGCAATGTGCCCAAAGTTATCGCACTTGTAACATGTGATCTTAGCTGCTCTTTCCTCACTGATGTTATCTTTCTTCTTTGATGATTGATCAGGTTTTCTATAGTATGCCTTCTTGTGCCCATTGTAATGGCCTAAAAGTGGTCACCTAAACCCTATACACCTAATCTTAATTTCTCATCAAGAAACCCTAATCTTGATTATTCCTAAGTCCTAAATCAAACATGCAATTCATCAAATTCAAGCTAATCTAACCTAAACCCTAGGTCCTAATCGACCATCTTACTTGATTAATTATGTAATTCCTAAAAATGCAGTAAATTGGCAAATAAACCTTATGTTAATTATTTAATTGATATTTCTGATATGTTAATTAAATAAAATTATAAATTTGTCAATTAAATAAAAAAGGGAATTAAATTAATTAATAAAAACAAAAATGTGCATTAAAAATCAATTAAATCTTTAAAAATGCATATAACATCATCAAATCCAGTTAACTAATTATCAGATTGGAAACAATCCAGTTACACTCAGTTAACTGATTCTCCACTATTTATCATTTTGGAAATAAAGTTGTTAACTGAAAATGATTTTGGAAGTTTCCAAAAAGACTGAATCTTTCGACCAATCAAATTGCTTGCACATGGATTGTGCTTCCTTAAATCAAATATGAGCCACTCATTTCTTTTAATCTTGACCGTCGATTCGACATAGATTTTCTATAAAAGAGAGCTTCTTTTCCTTCACAAGGATCCTAATTTTTTCATTATTGTTATTTTACAGCATTTTCTAGCATTCTTAGCTTTTAATCATTTAGCATTGTTATTTGTTTTAATTTATTTCAAAACATGCAAACTTGGTAATTTAGAGCACATTTGAATTTGGTGTTATTAAAATGAATCTTTCACTTTTCATTTGGTGCTTAAAATGAGTCTCTAATTAGCTTGGGATCAATCTTGCATTTGCATTTAGATTAATCAATCATTTTAGTTTCATCATTATCTCTTTAAAATCCTTCATTTAGGATCTGGTGTAGTCACTGTTTCTTGCAATGACCTAAGAGAAAGATCCATTCTCCTGCCTACTAGAAGGCAATGAGTCTCTTTTGGTTAGTTTAGATAGTTTGTGAATTTTTATTTCATGTTTTCTAACAAGATAACCACATAAAGATTCATTTAAGTGTGTGTGTTTTTAGTCATGGGTACTTATCCAAAACCACGCATATAACCATATTCAAAGCAGTTGAAACAATAGCCAGAAAATGATTTATAAGGAGTCTTACCTCTGCAATCCTTCTTCATGTGACCAATTTTGTTCCATCTAAAACATCTTCCTCTAAAATATCTAGTTTGCACATTAGGTTCCTCTTGCTGATTAGGTTCCTCATCTGCTTTGCTTTGATATTGAATTTCTTGATATTTAGAACATTCAGCTTCATTTAAGACAACTCCTGTCTTATAACCTTTAGGTTTTTGTCTCTCCATCTGTTGATCAATTTTTTCACTGCTGACATGAATTTTTTCAATGTGATTCTTTGCCTCAACAAGTTCTCCTTTAATGATGTAGTTGTACTTTTCTAACTCCTGATACTTGATTTTGACATCATCAAGTTCAAGACACATTTTTTCATGTGTACATTTTTACTCTTCAAGGTCTCTTCAAGTCTTCACTTTTCATCTTTCTCTTGCTGAATTTCCTTGGACATATGTAAAGTAGTAACTTCATATTCATGTTTTAGTGCTTCCTTTTCCTACTTAAGTTGTTTAATCAAATCTGATGAGTCATTTCTATGTTCCCTTATCTTCTCCAAAAGTTCTTTCCTCTTGTTCCTTGAGAGTTCAAGCTTCTCTTTAGTATTCTTGATGTAATCTTTAACTCTTCTTAGTTTTAACTTTAATTCCACATTATCAACATTAGCCTTGTCCAGGTCTTCAAGTACTACTTCAAAATTTTCTTCCAAACTTCTTGGATCCATCAGGATCTCCCTGAAGCTATTAGGATTTCTTTCCAAGGGCCTCAATCTTTAATACTAATTGTTATGATAAATAAACACTGAGAGGGGGGAGGTGAATCAGTGTTGTAGAACTTTTAATCAACTTTAAGCAGTTCAAACTTAACCAAGCAATGACTAAAATAAAGGGAACATGTGCATAAAGTAAATAACTCATAACACCATTATTTGTTCATGAGGAAAACTTGTTAAGGGAAAACCTTGGTGGGGATGGTACCCACAAATTATGCACTAAGAGTATAATGTCTTTGTTAGGACACCTAGCCTTGTTAGGAGCTAAATAATACATTTAGTACAATATCCCCATTAATGATGCAGACCCTATTAGGGGTAATACAAGGAGCTCACTACTCTTACAATACAAAACTATCTTTTTATAATATAGTATCACAAAATATGAACTATACAAGAATATTATATACTTAATTAGTTCTAGTTATAGCTCACTATATCCTATGCATTATTCTGATATCACAATACATTCACATCCATCTCCTACCCACTCACATCTCAAAAACATATCCACTTATATACTTGATCTCATAATATGTCCAGTCAGCTTACAAATTCATTATCATACATGTCTAACACATAACCAAAGAGTAAATACAAAATAGGAGATCACACATCCATGAAGACAGTATAGGAACTGACCAAAATCCAAAATAACACTGTTGGAATCCACACATTACTCCCTTAATCATCGCGACCTTTCATATGCCATGTTTTATTGTTATAAAAACTCCAAAATACAAGCGACCATAAATGAACCCATAAAAAAATCTATACTACCTTCATTTAAGTGTGCATGACTTAACTCATCATATACTATGCTCACTAGGAAAAACTATGCAACTGTATCCAGAAGACTGCCTATGGACTTAGTCATTTTTCCACGACTGGATACCCAAAATTGAACTGTACTCCAAGTGACCATACCGATAAGTAGTGTTTCCATAAATGAAAATATATATTCTATACATCTGTTATGCCCTACATCCCTATCCCTACATTTTGTCTGCAAAATGTTGGGTCCCCCTTTTTGTTTTTGCTTTTGGCTCTTGCTTTATCTTTTTGCCTTTGTTTCTTTGTTTTATTTCCCTGGGTTTTCTATCCCACAGTGTTGGTTTTTCTTTTTGTCTTTTTCCCTCGTGTCTCAAGGACTTGGTCCCAGAGTCGGTTGTTTCTTTTCCAGGAGCTGGACCCTAGACTCTGGGATTCTTTGCCACGATGTCTTGTTTTCATAAGAGGGTATGGTCACACAGAATCCTCGGGCCCAGAGTCTAGAGGTCTACCTATTCCAGAGTTTGCGAAAGGAAAGGTAACTTTCTTTTCACCTTAGGTATAAATAGGAATCACCTATCATTTTCATAGTTACCGCGATAAAAACACTTAAGCAATTTAAGAGCGATTTGAGCGAGATTTGAGTACGAGTTATTCTGAGTTGTTCTAAGCAATTACTAGTTGTTTTCGGTGCTATTTGGTGATCATTTAGAGGTGGAAGCTATTTCAGAGCAGCCAAAGCCTTTCCTTCCTTGCACTTCTTTAGATTCTAGGTTGGTGTTCATATTTCTTCTTCCATTTTCCTACTTTTTCATTGTGTTTTTGGTTTGCATTTTCTATTTTGTTTCCGTTTTGTTTCTGCATTTTGGTCATCTGGTTCGCCACCCATTAGTGGGTTAGCTCTGCCAGAGGGTTTTCTGCCCAATGTGCAGTGTAAAATTTTGTATATGTTGTACATTTTTGGCATTGTTTTGTTAGGGTAGCTGCTCTGCGTCTGTTGTTGATATGTATATTTAGTGTATATTGATGTATATCCTCTATTTTTTGTGTATATATCCTTTAGACCCACTATAAGTTAGATGTATATTTTGTGTGTATTCACCTAGTCTCGTGTCAAGCTCATCATGCTCTATCTGCATTTCATCCATAGTTGCAAGCTCATTCCAGGCAGAATACCACCTCGTTAAAACTCGGCTCTCAACTGGTTTCAACCAGGTAGTTTTCTCTCTCCTCCATCAGCTAGCCTTAATGCTTCATTTATGTCCTATGTATGCATTCAAGGTTGTCCAAGTGGCCTCTTCTTTTCACATGTTTGGATAGTTGGCACCGCCATCACCATAACTCCCCATTTATTGCATAGCCACGTGACATCCACGTGGGCCTGACGACTCACTTCTCGCTCACATCTTCCAATGGTTAGTTTTCCAGACCCTGGGTCTTTTGTCTTCACCAACCCATGTCTTACTCCCATCAAGTATGCTGGAAACCTTGGGCCTGGATAGGGGTTAATTTTATAAGTTTGCATTATATATATACTTTTCAGGATTTTTGAACCCAAACTAACTTTGTAGGAAAAGGACATGCCTCGGTGGTAAGATCTCCAGTTCCTGGAATATTTTTTATCTACAAATTATAATGCTTAGCTTGCCTTGTAGGTTTTCAGAAAATCACACCTCCATCATGTCTAAGGCTTCCACATCTTCACCACCTAGGAGTCTGGAACTTCCTTCCACGATGGTCATCAAGGTAGCCGTCAAATCTAAAATTGAGAGGGCCATAGAAAAATTGCCTCTTAGCATGAAGTACCTGAGGGAGAACACCATTATGACATCAAAGATTGAGTTCGAAGTTAAATTAATTATCAACACCAGTGTCATAATGTGGGTCAAGATGCAGGCCCTGGTCAAGATAATGTTCATTCAGTGATAGTCCAGGGATCCGCTGGTGATCAGCGTTGGGGATTCCAAGATTTTGAAGGCTGCCTATTTACCATGCTCGGTGTAGGCCCTAGAGCTCATTCTCACACTTGCGGTGCACTATAACTCTTCTATCTAGGCCATCATGCTTGCAGCCCTGGTCCTGATCGGATATCCCACCCCCATGGCGTCTCTCGATGCTGCTACTTTTTGGGTAGGTTTGGGGATTCCTCAGTTTGATAACTTAATTATTGTTACCAGAGTTGATGCCTTAGTACAATTTTAGTAGCTAGAGGTCACAGCCTGGCAATACATGAACAACCATTGGCTCAAGAATCTGAAGAGGGACCCCAAGAAAATGAAATTAGAGATCCCCCGGTCTGAGTTTAAAGAAAGTATCTAGATGGGGATGATAGCACTATGCCGGATCTTCGGGCAACCCCATTCCTGAGAGTTCTCAGGGTGGATGTATTTCTTTTTTCTTGGAATCACCACCGACAGGGAATACTTTGATTAGGCCACCATTACTTCCAACCATGTAGATTCTCAGTTCCTTGAGGTGGTCCAGAAGTGCAAATCCAAAATGACCTCTTATGTTCTCTGGGCCTTAGCGCAACAATGACTCGTCACCAATGGGCTACTCACATCAGGCATACTTTGGATTGGCCCAGGTTAGAAGGCTCCCTGGGATTATTTCCCACAAATTCAATGTGAGGCTAGTTTCCCCAGTTTCTACCGGGTGAACGATGCCTTCGTCTACTACAACCTACTCATGCCTACCCGGGATGCAGGGTACTACCTCTCCAAGGAGGTAATAGATCTAGTCAGAATTTATGGCCATTACTACATCCAATTCTAGCAGCATACCTACATAAGGCTAACCGGCTTCTCTAAGAAGCCTTACTTGTTACCCAAACATTGTGGGAACAAGATAATTCTCTATGAATACTGCAGACAAATATTGGAGCTGCACGCCTTGTATGCCTTGAAAAAGGTGACGAATGTTCCATTCCCAATCACTTGTGGGAATTACTCATGTAGTCTAGCCATAGCCAAGGAGGCAGACAATGAACTCAAAAGCCTAAACTTGGTAGAATTTTACCTAGCACAGAATAACTTTTATCCGCTTGGCAAGATTGCATTGGCACTTCCCCGGGCATTAGAGCCCCACCGATATCACATGGATGACTTATGGGAAGATTGCAGAGATAATGTTGAAGTCAGGAGCTGGTACTACATCCGGACGACTATGGGGATGATGGAAAGGTTGAAGCTCAAAAAATTTCCAAATGACTTCTCAGATGCCAGACCCACAATAGATCCCCAGTACAAGGCAAAAGGGTTTGATAAGTTGGCCCTCCCACTAGTAGACTGGAATGTCCAGGAGGGGCCAACCATTAAAGAAATCACTCACAACTTGGTCGAGTGTAGCCATGAATAATTTAAGAGAGTCTACCCCGGGAGTACCCGCAGGGCCACCCTGATGTTACAAAAGCTGACTTCTGGGGCCGGAACCTCTTCACAAGGAGGGGATAAAGGAAAGGGAATAATGGGAACTCCAACCCTGTAGGAAATCCCCATAAAGGAGAAATTGAAACAATCACTGGCATCCTCCCAGCAGATGAAGGATAGAATAATCACATGGTTGGCCACTCTGGTGCTCATGACCAGATGTATCCGTCCTCCCTCTTCCCCTTCACTAGAAACATTAATGGTCTGGGTGACAGGAATGGATCTGGAAGAGGAACGGGTAGCCCTAAGGGATGCGGGGCCTCTTTTGGTCACCAGGTGGAAGAAAAGGCTTAATCCAAAGCCAAAGATAGAACCAGACCTTGGGATACCGCAAATCCCACAAGTAGAAATCCTTTCTTGCGACTCCCCAGAGCCGGAGAAAGAACCAGAGCACGCCCACATCCTGGAAAATCCTCCCCTTAAGAAGAATTTGATGATGTATTTAGGGCTGATGAATTTGGGAATTTGTAGGGGGACGATGTGTAGCCAGAGGTGAAAATACTAGAGTAGGAGGAAGCTCCAGAATAGGAACCTGTGCAGGAGCAGGAGGAACAGATAGAAGAAGAAATGAGAGCAGGGAAAGAGATGGCCTCCGAAGACCTAAAAATACAAGATATGGGAGTATCATGCCAAAAGAAAAATGAACAAATGGCATTGGTTGGGGAAACTAGACCCACAAGAACAACCATGACCCCAACCACCATGTTCCAGGTGCCACTCTAGAAGGTAACATTTGGGGAGGTAATCACTGCAGCCCAAATGTTGAATATTGGCCCATTGCCTCCCCCACTACCAAAGGATGTACCGATGGAAGAAGACACCGCAGCAACAGAGGCTAAGGAAGAATAATAAGAAGAAGAAAACCCCTAAGGAAATAATGAGGACCCAAATATTGCTGAAGATATAGAAGATGGGGCAAGGGACATAGGTATCACCAGAGAAAATGTTGTCGGTGAGACAAAAAATATGGGGAAGGAGTCGGAGGAGACTCATACTATTGAGGGGGCACAAAAGGATATTGGGGAAAATTTAGAGAAGAAGATGTTGGCTGCAAAGCCACCCCAACCACCACAATGGTTGATAGAATCTCAAAAGAGAAAGGCCCCATCAACACCCATAGCCCATATTTCTTTGGTGGAGATGATGGCTCAGGCACAAAACCCGCCTAAGGTTAAGAAAGCCCAGATGGTTCACACTCTTCAAATCAAGCCAGGCAGAGAAATAGTCACAGTAATCATGAAACCTTCCCAAGATGCATATGAGGCATTAGCTAAGGCTAGAGATTATAATGTCACAGAGGTGTCACTGGGGAAGAGAGGAAAATAGGGCAAATTGGACCTGTTGAAAGAAGTAGCCAAGATAGTAGAGGCTCACTTCAAAAAAGAAGCTCAAAAGTTCAAGGTAGAACAGGAGAAAAATGAAAACCTCATGGGGTTACTAACTGAGCTAGCTCAACCTATTAGCATTATTCCTCTGGGGGCCTCTACTTCAGATGCACTACTTTCACAGAGCGATA
This sequence comes from Thuja plicata, assembly GCA_018584345.1. Lineage (NCBI taxonomy): Eukaryota > Viridiplantae > Streptophyta > Pinopsida > Cupressales > Cupressaceae > Thuja > Thuja plicata. Next base: position 1,056,300 of record MU223848.1, read on the forward strand.
TAGACTCATTACGGGCAATGAAGAAAAAGGCCCAAGCGGTTGATGAATGGGTTGCCTTGCAGTTGTGAAATGTCTAGAGTTTCTTGGTGTCCACTCTCAGATCTATATGTGGCCTACCACATCTTACATTAGGCCAAAACTACCATCAGCATATGGGAAGGGACATCAAGAATTATGAGGCATGGAAGGTTGAACTAGAGGAACTCATCAGCCTCAGAGAGGAGATTGTTTCTAAGTCTAGAATTTTGGGAGAAGAGTCATTTGATTTTGTGAGGACCCAACACTCTAGACTTGACCTCACATTGGGGGTAATCAAGAAATTGGTGGGGACTCTATGTGATAAGGTCAATTCAGTACAATATTCTTTCAATTTATACAAGTCTTTTGTTTTGAAGGTCTCTGGAGCTGATCCGTTCAGCTCTGACACATGCACGATAGAGGAATATGTTTTGGGGAAGTTTGATGAATTAATGGAGTCTAGGAATCAATCCTTAGAGGGGATAGATGGAGCTAAAATGATATAAATAACTCACATGATACTCAATGGTCATGACGCAGCAAAGATGGCTGATGAATTTAAGGGAAATGTTCCAGACCTGGGAGAATAGATTGAGGTGGCCAAGTACCGGCGGGCTGGACTTAAAGACATCGATGAGGATAGAATTTCCCATCTCCTCCAGACCTTCAATGATAGTAAGCAACAATAGAGATTCTACAGGGGCCAGAGAAAACCTAAGTGTTTTGTATTCTTTATTCTTTTGGAACATAAGTTCCCGGATCCCAGAATTTCAGATCCTACATTTGTATTCTTTTAGTGACCCGTGTCCCGGTCCCCAAGGTCGACCGGTCACTTTCAAGGCAGTTAATAGAAGTTTTCAGAAGGTGGGTGAACTACATTAAGGCACATTGGATTGGCAAGAAGTTTTCTAACAGATGGTCTTCCCAAGGCCCCGCTTCAATGTTACACCTAGCACATTGGAGATAGGGTGCCACTTTTCCCATTTATGAGGCTTGTAGCCTTGATCCCTGAGAGATTGGATTTCTTCTTTCTCCTTCTTGGCTCTCTTCTCAAGGATGATTCTTCCATTCCACCTCTCTTGTCTTATTCTTCTAACATGACAAGCCTCTTATGTCTCTAGGTCTCTTGTAGAGTGGTGCAGGTAGTACCGACCACCGGATAATATATTTTATTGTAAAGTGCAATATAAGTTAGGGTTAGGGTTAGGTAGAAAGAGGTGTATAAATAGTAAGTCTAACCCCATTCCAAGGGTTAGTAAAATTGATGATTTTACAGTCCACAAGTTAATAGAAAAGCAATTTTTCATTTCTCAGTTACAGAGCTCAATGCTCCATAGTTTAAGCTTTCAGTAGTTAGATGCTCCCTTAGAGCCACCATTGTACCACGCACTAGTGCTTGCTGGAAGAAATGTTAGTGAAGAAGGAAGAATTCTCTTAATGATGTTGCTGGCATTCTATCTTTTGGGTTAACGGTATTTTACGGTTTTTATTCTTCATGTCCTTTACTCTAATGCTTAAAGTAGATTAACGACCTTCTTTCCTTTGCTACTGATGAAATATGAACTGATGGTTGTATGTTTCTTCGGTATTTAGTGTAGTGTATTGGGGCATTGTTGATATCTTGAATATTCAGCATAACTATAGGTAGATGAAATACTTCTAACGTTGCAGTATATTTTAAATTTTATTTGTTAATTGAATGTGTGCTTGTAGGAACTCCCACTTACTTGAATCCCTAGAGAGAATGAGTTGAAGATAACTAGCTATCCCACTCGAAAACACTCACATCTCCCAACTTGTTAAATTTTAAATTTTAAATTTTAAATTTTATTTGTTAATTGAATGTGTGCTTGTAGGAACTCCCACTTACTTGAATCCCTAGAGAGAATGAGTTGAAGATAACTAGCTATCCCACTCGAAAACACTCACATGCTTGGAGGCTGGGGAAATCTCATTTCCCTGGACAACCTTTACAGGCAAAGTTGGCTGGTACCCTAGTACCCGGTGACAACTTACCTCTATTGGTGGACCCAATCACAAGAGTCTTGTCAACAAAAATTGGCACTAGAAGGAGGGCATGAACTTGTCCCCCTCTCAGGATTCTAATTTTACACCTCCCGAGGGTTCCCTAAGCCATAGTTTTAGGAGTTAAGCTTTTAGCAGGATTGGATCTTTCTCCCTAGTGAGATTTGAAAGAATCCTTAGATCAGGTCCCAACCCCGAAAGGTTTATCAAACTTGAGCCTTCTGCTCGAAAGAAGTAGGCCCCAAAAACCCCACCAACCACTATTATCTAGGGGTCTAGTGTACCAAAGAGTATCCAAGCATCCCAGACAATCCCGGGGATCAATGTTCAACCTACTCAAAATTTAGCTCCCCAAATGGCTACATATTTTAGAAATATCGGGTCCCCTATGGGAACTTTTTTAGGCACAACCAATGACTTACCCTCGCACCCAAAAAATATTTGCCCACGATATGAGTACCTAGGCTCACAAACCGCAGAGGAACACTTGCAGGCATACAAAGATGCCATGAACTGACACCAGATCCAACATGAAGATGTTGTGACCTAGATGTTCCCCCTATCCCTGGGATAGGGCAAACTAAACTGGTACCTTAACCTTCCCGCCAACTCCATCAATAGTTGGCAGGACATGGAGGATGCCTTCATGGCTGCCTTTTGCATACATGTGGACCCAACTTGGTTTGACAGCCAGTTCATTTCCATCAGAAAGGAACCAAATGAGCCCCTTGCAACATTCAATCACCGGTTCCAGTGTACCTTGAAGTGGTGCATGGGCCCTTTCATTCCATCCCTAGAAGTAAGCATGCAGACCTATCTCAATGCGATGGAACCCTTCATTGCCACTCTCCTCTGGAGAAAAACTGCCCCGGACGACCAGGATACTTTGGCAAAAGTTTATAACCTAGCCTTAGAACTGTCCACCCCATCCAATGGTGCAGTAATCCAATTGAATAAAATTGCTATGAAAATGGTGGGAGAATTAAAGAACATTTGAATACAGCTCATCCAAGACCCCATAATAGCCAACATAATTGACATCCAAGTGGTGGACATCCCATAGACTTATGGGATGTTATTAAGTTAGAATTGGTCTAAGTCCTTGAATGGATACTTTTTGACTGACTTTTCCCACTTATGGCTCCCCTGGGAAGGAGAATCAAACAAGATTCAGGTTGAAAGTGAGCCCCATATGAAGCAAGACCTTACCAAAGTTGGGAGGGTTAACAAGGTGTTCTTCTCTGAGATCTCCCCCAGGGTGTACCAACCCCTTGAAATCTTAACATTGGATTTCACCCCAAGAGAGGATCCCATAGTTCTGCAGAGGACCCAGGACCTAGAAGAAAAGTTGAGGGTTGAGGTTAACTCTCAGGGTGCTACAGTGACCCCCGCTACACTCTTGTCCAACACTTGGTGCCGGGTGCACTATCAGAAACATTCAGAGCTGGAGTATGAGCCTTGACTTTCCATTGCTACCTGACACATCAATGCCTTTCATAACAAAGAACATACAACTGATTCCCTAGAATCCAGTATTCCTACTGGAAGCACTTCTTTAGTTCCATTTACCTGGGGATCCCATTTCCAAACCCCTCCAGAGGAAAACCTCACCCATTCGCCATCAGTGCAGGAGGAAGCTCCTCCCAAGTCTCCCAAAAGTAATCCAAAAACTACTCCATCTCCCCAGCTCTAGACTACAAGCAACGACTTGTAGACCCTTAAGTTTGATGGGTCCCAATTCAAACAAGGCTATGGGGCTAGAGTAAAATTAATCAACCCACGAAGGAAATCCTTCCTCGCATCCTACAGACTGCAGTTCAACTGCACAAACAATGTTAGGAAGTATGAGGCTTTGGTCCTTGGACTCTTATTTGCACTAAGGAAAGGAATCACCCATCTCTAGGCTCTGGGTGATTCAGAGTTGATTGTCAAATAGGTTCGGAGTCAATACACATGTCATGATAAAAGGCTGGCCACATACCGCAATCGGGCATGGAGCCTTATTGAAGATTTTGATGCCTTTGGCATCGACCTTATTCGTTGACAAAGGAATTATGTCCTAGATGCCCTCACTATTTTTCCAGCACACTTGAGCCCATGGCCAGCTGATGACTCTAGATATTTTTCATTGAAATGACCCCCACCCCATCCATTCCAGACAATGTCACCCACTTTTAGGTTTTTGAGGACGATCAACATATCCTAGCCTTTATGGCCAATGTTGGCATCTTTGAGGACCAGATAGTAGAAGAATGAGACCATGATGATACTGGACAGGGTGATGAAGATGATGGGATCATGGACCTACCTACCAACACCATCCTGAAGGGGATGGTCATGCTCGAATGTATCTTTGACTCAGACGCTCGGGGCCAGGAAAAGATGTCATCCTCCTCTAAGGGAGGAAAATTTGAGAAAGTAAAAATCGGCCAGCCCGGTGAAGAAAAGATGATACACATTGGTACCTCTTGCTCCCCTGAGGAGAAGGAGAAGATTCTCGCGGTTCTTTGAGAATACATAGACATGAATGCATGGGGATATGAGGATTTAAAGACATAAAAAACATCCATTATGACTCATACCATCCCGTTGAAACCTGATGCTAAGCCTTTTTAGCAAAAGAAACGACTAGTCAACCTACTGATCGAGCGTCTAATTCATCAAGAGGTGGAGAAATTGCTGTCAGCCCGGATAATCTTCCCAATCTAGCACACTATGTGAGTTGCCAATTTAGTCCCTGTTAGAAAGAAGAGTGGTGAAATTTTCCTCTGCATAGATTTTTGAAATTTGAATAGAGCCTCCAAGAAAGATAATCACCCTCTCCCCTTGTTAGATGAGGTGTTGCAGATAGTGAATGGGTCATAGATGATGTCTTTCTTAGACGGGTACTCCGGATACAACCAAGTCATGGTTAAATATGAAGATAAAGAGAAAATGATGTTTACCACCAAGTGGGGAATGTTTGCATATTAGAGGATGCCCTTTGGATTAATTAACATAGGGGCCACATTTCAAAAGGCTATAGACATTGCATTTGAGGGCCTTGTGAACTGGTGCATAGTCATCTACATGGATGATTTGACCATCTTTTCTCAGGATAGGGGTGACCACTCTGCCCACCTCACCCAGATTTGTGAGAGATGTCACCGGTACAGAATATCCCTTAACCCGAAGAAGTGCATATTTGGGGTCACTAAAGGAAAGCTACTCGGGCATATTGTCTCCAAGAAGGGTATATCTATCGAACCTGAGAGAGTTGAAGAGTTTCTAAATTTGCAAATGCCTGGCAGCAAGAAAGAGATGCAATCTTTCTTCGAAAAGATCAACTTTTTCTGGTGATTCATCACTGGATTCATCGAGATAGTCAAGACACTCAATGAAATGATGAAGAAAGACACCAAAATTGAGTGGAGTCCTAAGGAAAAGTGGGTATTCACCCAAATTAAATAGATGATAATGGAGGCACCCGTCCTAGCTATTCCAGACTACTCCCTCCCATTTTACATTTACTCCTTTACTTCACTGCATTCTGCAGCAGCAGTAATGACCCAAAAGGCCGAGGGGGAAGAATGATCCATAGATTTCATGAGCTATCCCTTCAAGAATGCCAAAGTCTAGTATTCATCATTGGAAATGTAGGCTTTTTCTCTCATTCATGTCGTGAAGAAATTCTAGCATTACATTCTCTAGAGTAAGGTACATGCTATCATCCCAGACTAGGCTGTGAAATCTCTATCGATGTAGAGTGAACTAGGTGAAAGATGGGGAAAATGGATGGCCATCCTCCAGGAGTATGACTTAGAAATACAACCCATGAGGATAGTCTTAGGCTAGGGACTAAGTCGAGTGATGGCAGAAGAGACTCCCCACATAGAATGTAAAACTTACACAGTGGAGTCTATCACTCGAGACTTGTGGTACACTGACCTGGTGTACTTATTATTAAACAAAAGATGCCCAGAGGGGTTACCTCCCAACAAACGCCATGCCCTTCAGATGAAAAGTGCCCACTTCATGATAAAAAACTCTACGCTTTACCGCAGGAATTACGAGGGAGTGTACCTTCAATGCAGTTTGGAACTGGGCATGGCTCAGCCGACGCCACCACCCATCAGATCCTTTGGGCCAAATATTATTGGCCCTGCATATTTAAAGATTTTTATACTCACGTTTGAAGATGCCATACTTGCCAAACAGTGGCACACCATGAGCGTAACTCAGTTATGCCTCTACAACCAGTCTCCAAGGCTAGGCCCTTTGCCTAATGGGCATTTGAATTTATTAGGGAAATCAACCCCAACTCATCTACCAACTACCAATACATCCTAACTACAACTGACTATTGCACCCTGTGGTCTGAAGCCATACCTTGCAAAAATAACATGACAGGTGTAGTTATCAAATTCCTAGAAGAAAACATCGTCACAAGATTTAGAATGCCCTTCGCTATAGTGTGTGACAATGGTCTAGAATTTTCTTTAGTGAAATTACTTGAATGGACCTATAATCAGAAGATCACTTTGAAGTTCTCCAGCAATTATTAACCCTAGGGGAATGGTGTTGCTGAATCAACAAACAAAAATTTACTTGAAGTGATCAAACATAAGCTAGAATAGAACCCCTAGGATTGGCACCAAAAGATAAGGTTCACCCTTTGGGCATATCACATTTGAATTAAGGCCACCCTAGGAATGTCCCCATTCCATCTGGTTTATGGCTAGAACCCAGTTTTCCCAATCAACTTACAGAGGCCGGTTTTGCACATTATGCAAGAATTCGGAAACCATAATAACATTATGGAGGTTCGGCTCCTGAATCTAGTGTAGATGGAGGAACAATGAGACACAGCCCTTGAACATTTCATGCATCACCAAGAAGTGGTAAAAAGATGGTTTTACTGTAGAGCCCAATACAAGGCCTTTTAGATTTTGAACTTAGTCCTTTTGTGGGACAAGGCTCAGAAAAAGAAAGGAAAGCACACCAAGTTCCAATGGCTCTGGCTCAGACCATACCTAATCTCAGAGATCTATGGGACAAATACCTACCACCTTAACACTATGACTAGAGAACCTATCCTATTTCCCGTCAATGGACAGTTCCTCAAACATTACTTCGAATGAGGTCGGTTTTCCCAAAGTTGTATTTTATGTAAAGTTCTCTTGCTTGTAAATATTTCTTTCCTGGTGCCTCGTTTGGAGGTACCTTGCTTTGTAAATAGTCTTGCTGGCCATTCTCTAGGACTGCCCCTTTTCTTTTGTTGTCTTTTTTTTTTCTTGTCTTCCTTTTCAGGTCTTGACATTTTTCTCTCCCTCTTGTGAGGATTGGTATGCTTTGCATAACATCTAGTCTCCAGGATGTTGCCTTCAACATGACAGAACTTAAGAATCTATTGTTATCAGGATGGAATCGGTCTGGTCTCCAGAATTATTTTACAAGTCTGGTAGAAAATTATGAATAGTCTTCATCAGATTTATCCCTAGAAGTCCAGTAATTAGTTAAATTAAAATTTTGAAGGAACAAGTAATCGGACACATCGAGGGTAGATTGATTGCACTAGTGGTTGACCCAAGTTTGAACTTTTAAAGATTCTTTCTGGGTTTAGAGTTTTCCATCCCCATTCAACAAAATTAAGGTGGGTGGAAGGGTGAAAGAAGTATCACCATTCAATTTAGCTAAGCTTAAGCTTGATGATGAAAGAAGTACTGCCCTCCCCACCCAGAAAAGTATAAAATAACAAGGAAAGCAAAGAAATGGGATGAAACTCTGGTCTCTGGGAGAAACAAGCAAATTTGATGACTTTGGGGTTTGATATACTTAGTGCCTCCTCTCTACTTCTCCCAAAGGTCATCGACTTGATTTCCTTCCAAAGCACACACTTCACCACTGATGAAAGGATCATGGACTAAATCGTGTATGACCAAATTTTCTCAGACATTTCACGCCTTACAAGTAAGATGCTTTGAGTAACAATTTGTTCCAGCTTTGCTAACCAGAGATTCTTTAGTTCTTGAATGTGCTAAGGCAATCATCCTAGATAGTTGCTAGTGTTATGCCCTGCATTCCCATCCCTACATTTTGTGTGCAAAATGTTGGGTCCCCCTTTTTATTTTTTTCTTTTGGCTCTTGCTTTGTCTTTTTGCCTCTATTTCTTTGTTTTCTTTCCCTGGGTTTTCTATCTCGTGGTGTTGGTTTTTATTTTTGTCTTTGTCCCTTGTGTCTCCTAGAACTGGTACCGGAGTTAGTTGTTTCTTTTCCAAGAGCTGGACCCTGAACTCTGGGATTCTCTGCCATGATGTCTTCTTTTTGGAAGAGGGTATGGTCGCACAGAATCCCCAGGCTTGAAGTCTGGAGGTCTGCCTATTCTGGAGTTTGCAAAAGGAAAGGTAACTTTCTTTTTACCTCAGGTATAAATAGGAATCACCTGTCATTTTCACAGTTACCATGATAAAAAAACTTCAGTGATTTCAGAGCGATTTGAGCGAGATTTGAGTGTGAGTTATTTTGAGTTGTTCTAAGCAATTACCAGTTGTTTTTGGTGCTAGTTGGTGATCATTTGGAGGTGGAAGATGTTGCAGAGTGGCCAGAGCCTTTCCTTCCTTGCACTTCTTTGGATTCCAGGTTGGTGTTCCTGTTTCTTCTTCTATTTTCCTAATTTTTCATTGTGTTTTTGGTTTGCATTTTCTATTTTGTTTCCATTTTGTTTCTGCATTTTGGTCATCTAGTTCTCCACCCATTGGTGGGTCAGCTCTGTTAGAGGGTTGTCTACCCTCTGTGCAGTGTAAAATTTTGTATATGTTGTACATTTTTAGTGTTGTTTTGTTAGGGTAACTACTCTGCGTCTGTTGTTAATGTGTATATTAATGTTTATCCTCCATTTTCATGTATATATCCTTCAGCCCTGCTATAAGTTAGATGTATGTTTTGTGTGTATTCACCCAGTCTCGTGTCAAGCTCAATGTTCTCTGTCTGCATTTCATCCATAGTTGTGAGCTAATTCCAGGCAGAATACCACCTCGTTGAAACTCAACTCTCGACTGGTTTCAACCAGGTGGTTTTCTGTCTCCTCTGTTAGCTAGCCTTAATGCTTCATTTATGTCCCATGTATGCATTCAAGGTTGTCCAAGTGGCCTCCACTTTTTGCATATTCAGATAGTTGGCACCACCGTCACCATAACTCCCCATTTATTGTATAGCCATGTGACATCTACGTGGGCCTGACGGCTCACTTCTCTCTCACATCTTCCAACAGTTAGTTTTCTAGACCCTAGGTCTTTTGTCTTCACCAACCCATGTCTTACTCCCATCAAGTATGCTGGAAGCCCTAGGACCAGATAGGGGTTAATTTTCTAAGTTTGCATTATATATAATTTTTAGGATTTTTGAACACAAACTAACTTTTTAGGAAAATGACGTGCCTTGGTGGTAAGATCTCCGGATCCCAGAATATTTTTTATCTACAAATTCTAATGGTCACCTTGCCTTGTAGGTTTTTAGAACACTGCACCTTCATCATGTCTGAGGCTTCTGCATCTTCACCACCTAGGAGTCTGGAACTTCCTTCCACGACACTCACCAGGGCAGTCATCAGATCTAAAATTGAGAGGGCCTTAGAAAAATTACCTCTCAGCATGAAGTACCTAAGGGACAACACCATTATGGGATCAAAGATTGAGTCCCAAGTTCAATTAATTACCAACACCAGCGTCAGAATGCGGGCTAAGATGCAGGCCCTGGTCAAGATAATGTTCATTCAGTGACAGTCTGGGGATCTGCTGGTAATCAACATCAGGGATTCTGGGATTCTGAAGGCTGCCTATTTCCCATGCTTAGTACAGGCCTCAGAGCTCATTCTCACACTTTTGGCACACTACAACTCTTCTGTCCAGGATATCATGCTCATAGCCCCAGTCCCGACTGGATATCCCACCCCCATGGTGTCTCTTGATGCCGCTACTTTTCAGGTAGGTTTGGGGATTCCTCAGTTTGATAACCCAACTATTGTTACCAGAGCTGATGCCTTAGCACAATTTTAGTAGCTGGAGGTCGCATCCTAACAATACATGAACAACCATTAGCTTAAGACTCCGAAGAGGGACCCCAAGAAAATGAAATTAGAGATCCCCTGGTCTGAGTTTAAAGAAAGTATCTAGATGGGGATGATAGCACTATGAAATATCTTTGGGCAACCCCATGCTCAAGAGTTCTCAGGGTGGATGTACTACTTTTTTCTTGGCATCACCACTGGCAGGGAATACTTTGATTGGGCCACCATTATTTCTAACCATGTAGATTCTCAGTTCCTTCAGGTGGTCCAGAAGTGCAAATTATACATGACCTCTTATGTTCTTTGGGCCTTAGTGCAACAATGATCCATCACCAATGGGATACTCACATCAAGTGTACTTAGGATCAGCCCAAGTCAGAAGGCTCCCTAGGATTATTTCCAACAAATTCAATGGGAGGCTAGTTTCCCCAGTTTTTGTGGGGTGAACGACGCCTTTGTCTACTACAACCTGCTCATGCCTACCCAGGATGTAGGATACCACCTCTCCAAGGAGGTAATGGATTTGGTTAGAATTTATGGCCATTACTACATCCAATTCCAGTAGCATACCTACATAACGATAACCGGCTTCTCTAGGAAGCCTTACTTGTTACCCAAACATTATGGGAACAAGATAATTCTCCTAAAATACTGCAAACAAATATTAGAGTTGCATGCCTTGTACACCTTGAAGAAGGTGATGAATGTTCCATTCCCAATTACTTGTGGGAATTACTCGTGTATTCTGGTCGTAGCCAATGAGGTAGACAGTGAACTCAAAAGCCTAAACTTGGAAGAATTTTACCTAGCGTGGAAGAACTTTGACCCGCTTGGCAAGATTGCATTGGCACTTCCCCAGGCATCAGAGCCCCACCGATATCACATGGAGGAATTCTAGGAAGATTTCCAAGATGATGTTGAAGTCTGGAGCTGGCACTACGTCTGGATGACTATGGGGATGATGGAAAGGTTGAAGCTCCAAAAATTTCTAGATGACTTCTCAGACGCCGGACCCACAATAGATCCCCAGTTCAAGGAAAAGGGGATTGATAAGTTGGCCATCCCACCAGTAGATTGGAATGCCCAGGAGGGGCCTACCATTGAAGAAATCACTTGTAACGTGGTTGAGCACAACCACAAATACTTTAAGAGAGTATGCCCTAGGAGTACTCGCAGGGCCACCCCGATGATACAAAAGTGAACTTTCAGGGCCGGAACCTCTTCACAAGGAGGGGATAAAGGAAAGGGAATAATGGGAACTCCAACCTTGAAGGAAACCCCCATAAAGGAGTAATTGAAACAATCACTGGTGGCCTCCCAACAAATGAAGGAAAGAATAATCACACGGTTGGCCACTCCGGTGCTCATGACTGGACCTATACATCCTCCCTCTTCCCCTTCACTAGAAGCATTAATGGTCAGGGTGACAGGAATGGATTTGGAAGAGGAACGAGCAGCCCTAAGGGATGTGGGGCCTCCTCTGGTCACCAAGTGGAAGAAAAGGCTTAATCCAAAGCCAAAGATAGAACTGGAGCTTGGGATGCCGCAAATCCCACAAGTAGAAATCCTTTCTTCTAACTCCCTGGAGCTGGAGAAAGAACCAGAGCATGCCCACGTCTTAGAAAATCCCCCCCCCCCTCAAGAAGAATTTGATGATGTATTTAGGGCTGATGAATTTGGGAATTTGTAGGGGGACGTCATATAGCTAGAGGTAGAAATCTGAGAGCAGGAGGAAGCTCCAAAATAGGAACTTGTGTAGGAGCAGGAGGAATAGATAGAAGAAGAAATGGGAGCGGGGCAAGAGATGGCCTCCAAAGTCATAGAAATACAAGATATGGGAGTATAAGGCCAAAATAAAAATGAACAAATGGCATCGGTTGGGGAAATTGGACCCACGGGAACAACCATGACCCCAACCGCTGTGTTCTAGGTGCCACTCCTGAAGGTAACATTTGGGGAGGTAATCACTGCAGCCCAAACATTGATTCTTTGCCCGTTGCCTCCCCCACTACCAAAGGATGTACTGATGGAAGAAGACACCCCAGCAATAGAGGCTAAGGAAGAAAAACAACATGAAGAAGAAGAAAAACCTAGGGGAACTAATGAGGACCCAAATATTGATGAAGATATAGAAGATGGGGCAAAGGACACAGGTATCACCGGAGAAAATGTCACCGGTAAGATAGAAAATATAGGGAAGGATTTAGAGGAGACTCATACTATTGAGGGGGCACAAAAGGATATTGGGGAAAATTTACAAGAGCAGATTTTGGCTGCAAAGCCACCCCAACTGCCATAATGGTTGATAGAATCTTGAAAGAGAAAGGCCCCATCAACACCTAGAGCCCATCTTTCTTTGGCAAAGCTGATGGCTTAGGCGCAAAACCTGCCTAAGGTTAAGAAAGCCCAGATGGTTCACACTCTTCAAACTAAACCAGATGGAGAAATAATCACAGTAATCATGACACCTTCCTGAAATGTAGACAAGGCAACAACTGAGGCTGGAGATTATAATGTCATAGAGGTGTCGCTAGGGAATAGAGGAAAATAGGGTGAATTGGACCTGTTGAAAGAAGCAACCAAGGTAGTAGAGGCTCGCTACTAAAAAGAATCTCAAAAGTTCAAGATAGAAAAAGAGAAAAATGCAAACCTCATGGGGTTACTGACTGAGCTGGCCTGGCCTATTAGCATTATTCCTCTGGGGGCCACTACTTCAGATGCACCGCTTCTGTAGAGCGATATAGACTCATTATGGGCGATGAAGAAAAAAGCCCAAGTGGTTGATGAACGGGTCACCTTGCAGTTGGGAAATGTTTGACATTTCCTAGTGTCCACACTCCTCGATCTATATGCATCCCACCATGTCTTACATCAAGCTGAAACCACCATCAACATATGGGAAGGGGACATCAAGAATTATGAGGCATGGAAGGTTGAACTAGAGGAACTCATCGACCTCAGACAGGAGATTGTTTCCGAGTCCAGAATTTTGGGAGAAGAGTCATTTGATTTTGTGAGGAATCAACACTCCATACTTGATATCACTTTGGGGGTAATCATGCAATTGGTGGGGACTCTATGTGATAAGTTCAATGCAGTACAATATTCTTTCAATTTATACAAGTCTCTTGTTTCGAAGGTCTCTGAAGCTGATCCGTTCAGCACTGACACATGCACGCTGGAGGAATATGTTTTGGGAAAGTTTGATGAATTAATGGAGTCTAGGTATTAATCCCTATAGGGGATAGATGGAGCTAAAATGACACAAATAAATTGCATGATACTCAGTGGTCATGATGCAACAAAGATGACCGATGAATTTAAGGGAAATATTCCAGACCTGGGAGAACAAATTGAGGTGGCCAAGTACTGGCGGGCTGGACTTAAAGACATCGATGAGGATGGAATTTCCCATCTCCTCTAGACCTTCAATGACAATAAGCAACAATAGAGATTCTCTGGGGGTCAGAGAAAACCTAAGTGTTTTGTATTCTTTATTCTTTTGGAACGTAAGTTCCCGGATCTTGAAATTCTGGATCCTACATTTTGTATTCTTTCAGTGACCCATGTCCTGGTCCCCAAGGCTGACCGATTACTTTCAAGGTAGTTAATAAAATTTGTCAAAAGGTGGGTGAACTACATTAAGGCATGTCAGATCAGCAAGAGGTTTTCTGATAGATGGTCTTCCCAAGGCGCCACTTCAACGTTACACCTAGCACATTAGAGACAGGGCGCCGCTTTTCCCATTTATGAGGCTTATAGCCTCAATCCTCGGGGGATCAAATTTCTTCTCTCTCCTTCTCAGCTCTCTTCTCAAGGTCAATTCTTCCATTCCACCTCTCTTGTCTTATTCTTCTGACATGATAGGCCTCTTCCATCTCTAGGTCTCTTGTAGAGTGGCTCAGGTAGTACCGGCCACCGGATAATGTATTTTATTGTAAAGTGCAATATAAGTTAGGTTTAGGGTTAGATAGAAAGATGTGTATAAATAGTAAGTTTGACCCCGTTCCAAGGGTCGGCAAAATTGATGATTTTGCAGTCCACAAGTTAATAACAAAGCAATTTTTCATTTCTCAGTTGCAGAGCTCAATGCTCCATAGTTTAAGCTTTCAGTAGTTAGATGCTCCCTTGGAGCCACCATTGTACAATGCACCAGTGCTTGCTAGAAGAAATGTTAATGAAGAAGGAATAATTATCTCAATGATGTTGTTGGCATTCTTTCTCCTGGGTTAATGGTATTTTACGCTTTGTATTCTTCTTGTCCTTTGGTCTAATTCTTAAAGTAGATTAAATATGAACTGATGGTTGTATGTTTCTTCGGTATTTAGTGTAGTGTACTAGGGCATTGTTGATATCTTGAATGTTTAGCATAACTAGAGGTAGATGAAATAATTCTAACTCTGTAGTATCTTTTGAATTTTATTTGTTAAGTGAATGCGCACTTGCAGGAACCCCCACTTACTTGAATCCCCTGAGAGAACGATTTGAAGATAACCAGCTATCCCCCTCAAAAATAGTCACATCTCCCAACCAAGCCCTGCACTGTCGAGACCTAACTCTCAAATGATTTAAGGCCTAGGGAATCTCATTTCCCCAGACAAACTTTACAGGCTAAGTTGGTTGGTACCTCGGTACCCAGTGATAACTTACCACTGTTGGTGGACCCGGTCACAAGAGTTCCATCAAAAGAGTCCCGTCAACAACATCCTTGGCCACTTTCCAACAAAATTCTGACAAATCCATTAGTTGGGATGGATTTGATTGTTCATTTGAACTTCATGATGCCTAAGGATATTCTTGGACTATGTGCCTACTGAGTTGGTAGTTCACATTGATTGTGGTGATCAAGTTTGGTGGATTTCTACAGTAGGTGATAAGATTTATTATTTTCTTAAGTGACTTAATCAGTACAACATTTTATGGGAGATTGGTAAAAATTTTTGTGGAAGAGTTATGATCTCGAGGTGGTTATGAAGTATCTAAGCTATGTTTGGATGACATGCTTTGATCAGGATCATTATTTTTGGCATTGTGAGATGAAAATTGAAAGTTAGGTTTTTTCCAATTTGTTCTTGATATAAGGGTTGATGAAATAGGTCAAAGGGTTTGGTAGCACAAGAGAAGGATTGATCACAGACACTAGGGATTGATTGAGAAGACATTGTGCACATCTAGTGAAGGTTGAATTTTTCATTTAAAGGATTTAGAGAGAATTGCAAAGAAGATCTTATTTTACTTCAATGGAACTGACCAAGTCATAATTAGATGCTACTATAAAAAATTTCCAAATTCTTGATGAGGTTTCACTATGAACCTAAAAAATGTTGTAAAAGCTTTGGCATATTTCCATGTAGTGTAGATTTTACTTTCAAAATTTTCCTTCTCCATTTTTTCTGTTAAGGAACAATGATTCATCTTCTAAAACCTTGTAGGTTTCACTAGATCCCACTCCTTCAAAGCTTCCTAACTACCCTTATTTAGGAATGAGCCTCTTAGGGATCAATAATATTTTCTAGCATGTCCAGTAGGACCCTATTTTTGGTCACAACAAAATTTGGTACTCTCTTTGGCAACATAATTTCTCAAGGGGTTCTCCTAAAATCACCCTATATTTTTGTATATTAAAGATTATGCATAGAGATGAGGCTATTCTCTAAACCTTGTGGATTAGAATTCCAGGCACCAATCCGTTGAATAAAATTTTGACTAGAAATATGAAGACCCCTCATGACCCATGGTATCCTTCGTTCCCCTTTTAATTTTTCTAGAAGAACCACAATGGGATCATGCTTAATATATTCTGTGTGACTCCCAAAAAGTGGTGGAGGAAATTGAAGTATAACATCATTGGTATGGTCACTTAGACCTAGGCCATGACAACATCGAAGCTACATGATAGTCTGAGGACATTGTTTGGTCAAATTTTTCTCCAAATTCAGCATCCCCTATTTTTGAATAAAACATCTGTATGCATCACTTGGAGTATTTTTTTCCACCACAAGCCCTTCTCCCTGAAACACTCTTACTATATTAAGGAGGTCCAGTCATCTAGAGAAAGAAACAACTACTCAAAAGTAAGTAAATGACAACATCCACATTTCTAGAATAGGTTGGGGCTTCGATGAAGGTTAGAATTCAAGGCTTGAAGTGCCAAGTGTCTAGTGTAGAAGATGATGAAAACAAAGGAGATGACACTTGATTTTGGGATGAGCTAGATATTTTTGGTCTATCCTTTGAACAACAACCACTTCTAGATAAAATTTCAATCATGGAAGAAGATATCTTAGAAGCCCTATCCTTTGCCTCCAACAAAAGTGAGCATGAGAATCCTTGCTAGAGCCTCATCAAATAGTGTTTTCTACCAACACGTGGATGTCCTGTCAAATACACAATAGATCCCCTTTATCACCAAACCAACCTATTTGTGTCCATGTCAGGATACAAGGTTAGTATTTTAACAAGTCTTTCAATTTCCCTGTCACTAGGAAATGTCCCCACCATATGCATTTGTGTGATGTTTTTTAGTAATTCATGAGTAAAAGAGTACAACCAACCACTTTCCTTAATCCCATCCTAGAGTTTAAAAGGTCCTACCATACAAAAAAATTAGGTAAAGAAGTAATATACTTTTGAAATATGGTTAATGGGCCACTCTGATAAGTTTGGCATTTAGTAAGAATAAGTAGGTAGGATATTTTAAATTTTCCACAAAGTGATACTTCACAAGATCCCCCTTCTAGGTAGGTCTCCTTGTATAGTTTTTTTTACTCGAAGTGTGTTGCACATGTTTTTTTTTTGAAGGAAGTGACAAATGTGGAGGTCACCAAATGTTAAAATCATCATGTAGATTAATGAAAGATTTAATAAGGAAACATCAATTAACAAACATATGTGTGCAGATAACAACCAAAATGCTAGTTTAAGAGAAAACACACAAGAGCTCAAATCAATCACACTAACCCATCAAACATCTTGGGAATAGGTATTTTCTAAAGGATGTTGGTTTTTATATACAAAAAAGTTCCTCATCCTTGGAGCAATTTAATTAAAATAGAGGTAATTTCCTTACATAAAATGAACAATCTTTTATTTTTATTTCCCATTTTTAATACATGTGTACACAATGAAATTAAAACAAAGGCTCAAAGAAACACATGATGTAACACACCCACACACACACACACATCTATAGAACTATGCATAGTATATATACATTATTGAAGTTTAAAAAAAAAAAGAAAAGTAAAAAGGAGTAACATGTTGTTTATTCAAAGTATTCATTTTTCCTTTGCTAGGATAGTTCTTTTTAGGATATAGGGAACTCACCAAAGAGTCATTTTTGGTGTCTTTTTCATCCTTATCTAATGCATGGAGTTCCCCTTCTTCTAACTAGTTTCTATCATATGTATCCTGGTCACGCTCAAAGATCACCAATGTGCATAACTCATCCAACCAACCTTTTTAATTGAGCCATCCCCAACCAACTATTTCAAAAATTTTGAGCCACACCTAACCTTTTACATGTGCTTAGAGATGGTTATTATTCATAAATTAATCACAAAGTACTACCAAGGTACCGCCACTTCTCTTTCTAGATACACCCTCAGGTCCATATCTAGCAGGAACCTAATTCCTAGATGTGTTTCCCTCAAGACCTCATCGAGGAACTCATTATAGATTTCCCTAAACAAGCCCTTATTCAAGTGCTCAATAATAGAGTTAGAATCACCCAAATCCAATAGGGAGCCTACACATCATGAAATAATGTCAGTATTACCTGATACCTATCCTAACTATTTACGAAGTATTCCCTTACAACCCTTGTTATGGTTTCTAAATGAATTCATCATCCAAATTCATCAAACTATTCAACCTAGTGCCTGTTACCTAGCCCAGGAAGCAATTCTAGGATTTTAAAGTGGTAAGCCTCATAGGAATATCCATGGCCAAGAAACACTACACTACTAAAATACACTATGAGCCCCCTTATATAGAATTCCCAAAATTAGAATGATTTTTTCAAGGGTGGTAGTCCCTATCAATAGCTAAATTAGGGGTGTCCACATGAGACTACATTTAATAAGGTTGGCAAGTTATCTTGAGAAGCATTATCATCATACTAGGATGCCTTTTCTAAAGTTGTCATTCCCTTCATGGACAACCACTTTGCATGCTCTGAATACTCATCCACATGGATAAAAAAGGTTTTGTACACTTTGATTTATGATAATAATTTAATTCATTTATTGCATAAGATTTTGATGTGACATTAATTTGTAACCCAAGATAGTAGAGTAAATTACAGGTCTTATCAATGAAAAGTGGTGTCATTACTCATTAAAATTCTTATTAACTATTGTTGGGAGATTTTTGGATATTGTGCATATATGTGCTAACATTGATGTTTTTTCATTGATTTCAATATATTCCTACTGTTGGAGACAATGTTCTTGGTATGATTAGTGAGAAGACTTGATTGGTGCAGCTACTATATTGAATATCAGATGTTGCAAATGTATGGATGGTTTCAAGGATGTCATTAGTTTACCTATGTCAATTTACAGAGGTTTGCATGTTGATTTGAGTGAGCTATGATTGATTTATTAAAGACTAGTATTTTGGTTGTTCAAGAAGAGACAATATTGAAATTATTGGATTGGTGTGGATCGGTTATGAAATATTCTTGGTTGCTAACCTAGTGGTGAGTTTAGGACATTTATGTGTGTCCTCATATTGAGTGGTTCATGATTTGGATGCTGGAAAGCTACTTTTCTTTTGTGACAAAGGTTGTTGATAAATGTTCCTAATGAACAGTGCATAGATAATTGTGATTTTTGAGACAGAGTTGTTCTTATTGATGTCGTGACATTTTATGTTGCTTTCTAATGTTTCTAGATCATGTCCTATTTGCGTTTCCATATCGCATTGGATTACGTAATTATATTTGGTGATTTTCATGTGGCATATTATTTTTCTTATTGTTCTTGGCCAACTTAATGGTGTATCATGTTGCGAAGGATTGTGGCATGAATTATGGATCTGAAGCATGTTCAAAGATGTTGTTATTGATCACTGTTATGTCTTAGAAAAGATTCAATGGATTATATTGTGTATTGAGTTGTAATGAATTAATATATTGTAATTAGGTCCTTGGCCGACCTAGTAGAGATAAATTGATTATGTGGTGGTGTTGTCAGATTTGGTAATGATTCCCCTTGTTTAATTAGAGGTAGCGGTTCCATTACACTTAATAGTAAGATTAATATTGATGATGTTTTATATGTTTAAGGTTTAAGGCATAATATTTTAAGTGTTGGACAACTAGTTGATAAGGGTTACCACTTACAATTCAAGGATGGAATCTGTAAAATCAGCAAAAGGACTGGAATTGAGATTGCATTAGGTACAAAGACTAAAGGCAATGTATTTCATTTGAACAATTTAAAGAATATATGTTTTATTGCTAAGATTGATGATAATTAGTTGTGGTACAAAATATTTTGTCGTGTGAACTTTGATAACATTGTGAAGATAAGCACTACAAATACAGTAAGAGATTTGCTTGAATTGATGAAGCATGCTAATGCAATGTGTAAGGAATGTCAGTTGGGTAAGATAATTAAATCTACTTTCAAAAGTAAGACCTATTCTTCAAGTAGATTGTTAGATTTTATGCGTACTGATTAATGTGGTCCTTCTAGAACTAGAAGTTATTATGGAGATAGATACTTTATCTTACTCATTGATAATTATTCAAGGATGACGTGGGTTACATTTATAAAGGATAAATCTGAAGCCTTTGATAAATTTTTAGATTTTAAAAGATATGGTTGAGACTAAAATAGCTATGAAGGTGAAATGTCCGAGATCTGATAGAGGTGGTGAGTTTAATAAATTTTGTGAAGAGAATGGAATAAAAAGGAAAATGTCTGCTCTACAAACCCCACAAAAAATGACATTGTAGTGCGAAGAAATAGAACAATCCTTGACACTGCAAGGACTATGATGATTGAAGTAAATGCACCATATATTTATTGGAGAGAAGTGGTTAGCACTCTATTCTATACATTGAACAGAGTTCAAATCAAGAAAGGTACTAGTAAGATCCCTTATGAGCTTTGGTATGGATATATTCCTACAACGAATTACTTTAGAAATTTTGGAAGAAAATATTATATCAAAAGAGATGAATATTTAGGGAAATTTGATACTATATGTGATGAAAGAATATTTCTTGGTTATTCTACAAAAAGAAAAGCATACAAATTTTATGACAATAGTTTGATGAATATAATTGGGAGTGCTAATGTCAAAGTGGATGAAAGTTATTGTAAACCTATTAGATCTTGCAATTATGAATCAGATGATGAAGAAGGAAATTAGATAGTGTAAGCATAGAATCAAAATTAGAATCAAAATAGTTCGGTAGAACATAATGAATAATTTTCAAATGAGGAAGTGTTGGAAACACAAGATTTGACTACAAATTGAAATCCGAAGACTCCAATGTTGTAAGGTTAAATCATTCATAAAAATAGATTATTGGTGATAGGAATCAAGGTGTTCAAACTAGAGGAAGAATTTCTAGAAATGGATTTTTTTAATTTATTTCTAAGATTTAGCCTAAGGATGTTGATGAAACATGCAAAGATGAAAGTTGGGTAAAATCTATGGAATAACTCTTGGAATAGATTGAGAAGAAAAAACATGGATTCTTGTTCCTAGACCACTGGATAAGAGTGTGATCGATACTAAATGGATATTCAAAAAAAAATTGAATGAAGATGGTGAAGTGGTTCAGAACAAATCCAGACTTGTTTATAGGGGATATTCACAGATGGAAGGTAGTCATTTTGAGGAGACAATTGCTCATGTTGCTAGTATTGATGCTTTTAGGATGTTTCTTGCATATGCCACTTACAAAAATTTCAAGGTATATCATATGGATATTAAGTAAACATTTTTGAATTGAGAGTTGGAAGAGTAAGTCTATACTAAGAAACCTGATGGTTTTCCTTTGACTGATGAAGATGAAATGGGTTTCCAATTGAAGAAAGAATTATATGGATTGAAACAAGACCCTAAAGGCTGGTATGTAAGGTTAGATAATTACTTAATGAAATTTAGTTTTAATTAAGGTATTGTTGACAATAACTTATTCTTTGAAGTTGATCATGATAATATTTTGATTGTTGAAGTATTTGTGGATGATATCATTTTTGGTGGAAATGACAAGTTGAGTAAAGAATTTGTTGATGAGATGCAGAAAGAGTTTGAGATGTCTATGATAGAAGAGATAAAATTCTTTCTTGGTCTACATATTACACAATCTGATAAAGGTATTTTCATATCGCAGTCCAAGTATGTGAAAGAGTTATCAAATAAATTTAGTATGGATGATTCAAAACCTGTTGACACTCCTATGGTTACTGGTTGCAAATTGACAAAGGATGATGATTCACCTAATGAGAATCAAACAAGATACAAATCAATGATTGGTGGCTTATTGTACTTGACACAAACTAAATCGTATATTATGAATGATGTTTCCATTTTAGTAAGATTTCAAGCAGAACCGAAGGAATCACATGTTGTTGTTGTTAAAAGGATATTCAGATAATTTATGGGAATAGTTGATCATGGATTATGTTATGGTAAGGATGATGATTTTACATTAAGTGCATTTACTGATGCTAATTGGGCAGGTAATATGGATCACAAGAAGAGAACAAGTTGAGGAGCATTAATTTTGGGGACAAGGTTAGTTTCATGGGCAAGTAAGAAGCAAAATTGTATATCAAAATCTACTACTAAAGCTGAATATGTTGTTGCTACTATTAATTGTGCACAAGTGATATGGTTGAAGAAAATATTGAAATATATAAAAATAAGTATTGATGATCCTATTGCTATCTATTGTGACAACAAAAGTGTTATCAATATTTCAAAGAATCCAGTGTTGCATTAAAAAAAGAACATTTCTATCAAATATCATTTCTTGAGAGACAAGGTCAATGAAAAAGAAATAAGATTGGACTATGTGTCTATGAAAGAGCATATTGTAGATATCTTCATGGAGCCCTTGACAAAGGATGCTTTTGAGTATCTCCATGGTAAGATTGGAGTGATTGCCCGTCCTGATTAGAGCTAGAGATGCATTGACGTGCATCATTCCAATGTACTTATAGAAATTATCATTGTTTTGGATTGATGTTGTGGTCGATAATTATTAGGGGGGATTAGGTTAGTCTTATGAGGTATGTTTTTCAGATTTGGAGGAGAGATGCTTATTTAGTTTTTGAGACATATGGTTCTTCAGTTTTTTGGCTTATATGGCTTAGTGCATATATGTGCCTTTGTCATTGATGTCATAGTGTTGTGAAAAACAAGGCATATGTGTATGGGGAGAGAAGTCATGTATTGAACAAGAGGGAGAGATTATTTATTGACAGAGAATTTTTGTTAAAGATATTATGGATACTGTTGGTAGTATTGTTGATATGGTTTCTTTGTGCATTGATTTTTTTTTTCACATCATATGTTTCCATCAATGCCAAAGGGGGAGAATTTTGGGAGATTTCTTGATATTGTGAATATATGTGTAGACATTGATGTTTTATCATTGCCATCAATATATTCCTACTGTTGGTGACAAAGTTCCAGGTATGTTTAGTTAGAAGACTTGATTGATATAGCTACTGTATTGAATATCAATTATTGCAAACATATAGATGATTACAGGGATGTCTATAGTTTCCCTATGTAAATTTACAAAGGTTTTTATGTTGATTTAAGTGAGCTATGATTTATTTATCATAGACTTGTATTTTGGATGTTTAGGAAGAGACAATGTTGCAATTATTGGATTGGTGTGGATTGGTTATGCAATATTCTTAGTTGCTAATGTGGTGGTGATTAGGACATGGATGTTTGTCCTCACCTCGAGTGGTTTGTGATTTGGATTCTAGAAAGCTACTTTTATTTTGTGATAGAGGTTGATGATTAATGTTCCTAATGAATAGTGCAGAGATAATTGTGAATTCCAAGACAAAGTTGTTATTGTTGATGTCATGGAATTTTATGTTTCTTTCTGATGTTTCTAGATCATGTCCTACTCATGTTTCTAGATCCCATTGGATTATGTGATTGGATTTGGTGATTTTCATGTGGCATGTTTCTATTCTTATTATTCTTGGTCAACTTGATGGTGTAGCATGTTGCAAAGGATCGTGGAGTGATTTATGGATCTAAAGTGTGTTCAAAGATGTTTCTATTAATCATTTCTATGTCTTAGCTAAAATTTAATGGATCAATTTTTGTATTGACATATAATGAATTAATATCTTGTTATTAGGTCCCTAGCCGACCTAGTAGAGATAAATTGATGTAATGTATATAAAGAATGTAATAATTTGTGATTGTAAAGAACGAGAGTGAGAGAGTATAGGTGGTGTGCAAAGAGGTATGAGTAGAATCTGCAATTAAGACATAGATTTGTACTTCATTGGAAGTGTATTGGCATAATTAAGATGGTATCAGTCAGTTTGTGAGTTAAGGACTATTGTCCATTGTGATTTTTTAATTAGAGATTGTTGTAAGGCAATGAGCCTTCCTTTGGGTTGAAGCCATTGATGTATTTGAGTAGTGAGCTCTAGGCTATGTGCCTAAATGAATGTGCATTCCCCTTTTGTAATACTCCTAATAGGTTATAGTGCTTTTAAGATAGTACATCATCTCATGGGTTTTATCCCCACTGTGGTTTTTCCCTTACCAGGTTTGCACATCAAAAATATTGGTGTTATGTGTTGACTCATGTCTTGTGATCTTGCATTTATGTTTATCTTTAAGATATGAGATTAAAGTTAATAAGTTGGATAAATTTTGAAAGTTTGGGATGCAATTGATTCAATACCCCTCTCAACCGTGTGTGTTGCCTTGTTCCTAACAACTACTTCTATGATTTGGTATATAGTGGAAATTCAGAGCTGTATTAAGTGGAAAATTTATAGGCACCTCTTTCTACCACCTTGGTTTCCAACTTGGTAGCCACATCATCATTGACGCTCCAAGGAGAATGAAAAAGGCAAAGGTTAAAAGAAAATTATAAAGACTCAAAAATCAAGTGATGTCAGTATCTCTATGGGGGATATAAATTCCAAACTAGAAATAGAACAATGTTAATACAAACTAAGGCGATAAACTTATCAGGGTTGTGGATTCCTGACTAGCAACAAGTCTCTATTTGATCAGCTATAGGAGTGTGTCAATCTACATAGCTTAATATAGGGAAAGGTTCCTCTTCAGATCATTTTAGTTGAAGGAAAGATTAAAACACTTGCACACACCTGAATGAATTCATGGCCTAGCTTACCTAATAAACTTGGTTTCCCAGTATCTTGTTAAATGCTTTGAAAGCTTGATGCCCCATCTTAATCTTGTTCACTAGAATAATGAATTTTTGTATTTCCTTCTTTTCAAAATTAGGCGTGTGCCCCCTTTTTTTCCTATATAATTTGTGGCTATTGGTTGTTTAGTTTTTTGTGCAGGATTTATGGTTTTTGGTTACAAATGTATCTTTGGTTGGCCTTGACCTACCTCCTCGCTTCTCACATCCTCCCATTCTACCTTGTTGCAAACGTCATTGTTGTATGATGAAATTTTTTCTCCTTGTACCAATTTTTTTCTTGGAGGTTTACTAATGTTAGCCTCTTTCTATGGTAGGAAGGATCAAGCCATGAAAATGAAAAAAATTCATCTCCTAATGAGATCAAAAATAAATTTGATCTAATACATCTACATGAGATAATAAGACTCTGGGCTGCCCAATGGAAAAGGAACCTATTTTCTCAACCAAAAACTTGAGGTTCAACACTGTAAGCATGGTTCCCCTAAAGTTTCCAATTTGTGGACCAAATATACAATGGATGACTTCCTCAATCCCTGATATCTTCTTTAGTTGTGGTTTCCCTACACCTCCCAAAGAAACCTACATGAATTATCATTTGCACCCACTCCATGACCACGTGTCATCACTGCCCATCCCCGATGTAACTCCCCCAAAGGAATTGTAAGAACACCTGCCAACCTAACATGTGTCTCATTTAGTCATGAAATTTTAAAGGGGATAAATAGGGTCCACTTCCTTGCACGCTCTTAGCCACTTGTCCAATTAAAAGGAGAATCTCAAGGAGATCCTTCTCGAGAAGGAAAATGCAAACCATGCAGAAGTAAAAGATAAAATAAAAGAGCCACTACCACCCCAAATTGGTAAAAGGCTAAAAATAAAAATAGTTGGTACTTAGTCATTATCAGTATCAACTAGGAAAATATCCATGTGATCCACCTTTGTTAGATCCCACAAAAACTTCAAGGGTGTGCTTTTTTCTCTACCTCTCAAGTAGAAGTATATATAAACCCCAATTTTTTACCAAATCAATGATATATCTACAAAAATTGAACAACTTCATCATTTGCAAATTTTGGTATTATCCCAGAATATTTCATTGTTTATTGTCCTCAAATGTATACTATGACATATATAATCTATGAGTTGATTCTAGCCTTTGCATGTTTACTCTTGAAAAAACATGGAGACTATCCCTTTGTCGCCTTTCCCTTTTTATTAACTGGACTATGTTGTGCTAATTTATTTCATACAAAGCCCAAATTATTTATGTTGGTCTTTTTGATGTTTTCTATCCTTAAAGATTAGTGAACCATGCAACATTTTTCAGTCTTTCACTTTTCTTTGAAGTGGGTATCACACTATACAATCTATGGCTTGCATCTGCGGGCAACAAATTAGTCAAGAGTGGGTATTCATATTGACCCTCTGTTGGGAGTGGTTCTATTTGGAACATAGAGATATTCTAGAGTGTCTCTTGTTTGGTTTCTATGTAAGAATAGTCTCACCATATTGTGGCCATCTTTTAGATGATTTTCACACCTATAGGGGACCCTCTGCTTTTATTCAGACCATTTTTCCCAATCGTGTCCATCCTTGAAAGAAGTCCCCTTGGCACAAAATTCTTACAAAGTCTTGTTAAGGTTTTGCTATGAACCTGCACTATGTTATAAAATATTTGGCGTATCACCATGTAGTGTAGATTTCACTTTCAAAATGTTCCTTCTCCCTTTCCTTTGTTAAGGAAAGAAGAGTCGACTTCTAAAACCCTGGAGGTCACTTTACAAGTTGCACCAGGTCCCACTACTACAAACCTTCTTGACTATACTTATTTAGGCATGAGCCTCTTAGGGATCAATAGTAAAAAAGGTGAAAAATGCACGAGTCTTTGTAGAGATTCCAAAACTAAGGGAAGAACCCTTGCAATGAGCACAAAAGTGCCCTTTTATTTATTTGTTGGGAACCAAAGGAAGATAAGGCATGTGAATGGGTAAGAACCCCTAGTTTTTCAAACAACCAATTAAGGATAAATGTGTACTTCAAATATCTAGCTTAGTGTGTGAGAAAACATTTTTGAAATACCATATCAATAGCCCAACCATTGATGAATGCATGGAAGAAGTGCAAAACCTGGACAAAATCTATTGTAGAAAAACATAAACATGGGTGGCCCTCTCATGTATAATGATTTTTTAATATACGAAATGAGCATGGGCACCATATCTTCCATTTGAAATCACAATAAATCATTTAAAACCCTTCTTGTAGCTCCATGGATCAAGAGCCAGTAATTGTGGGACTTGTGGAAATATTAATGACAATTTTTAGGTCTATTAGCCCCATTTCAAACTCAACAATTTTAAATTTTTGTCACACTCCTTGTGTTTAGTAATTCATAGTCAAATTTCCTCAATTACCTTCAAGTGTTTAATAGCTCACCATTTTGAAGTAGAGCCTTCATTGTTTCAATAGGACCCTCAAAATAAATGTTATAGGTTGTCATAATTTATGAAAATAATTAAATCTCAAAACATGTACAAGATGACACAAAATCATTTTATGAGATCTTTTTAGTAAATTATTTTGCCTAATGTGGTAAATTTTTAAAGCAATACACTTCATTATTGATGAGATTTTAAAACTTCAAATTTGGGTAATGAAAATAATTAAATCAAAATTTTTATTCAATTTGAATGAAATTGGCTTTGTGGGTTTTGGTCGCACCGATCTATCAACAATGTAGAGAGATATTATAAGAAAAAAATTTTGAAGGAAAAAAAAATAAGCATATGACGTTCACCAAACTTGTAAATTTTTAGACAATCAAAAATTTATTAGATTTTTGAAATTAATGTCTAACACTCTTCAAATAAATACATATACATACATATATTTATATGTGTACACACTCACACATATGTGAAAAAATTATATACATCAATATCAAAAAAATATTTTTTAATATTTTTATTTTTACTCATATATATTTTATAATTTTATACATTTTTATAATTACACACACAGATATATATATATATATATGTGTGTGTGTGTGTGTGTGTGTGTGTGTGTAGATGTATATTTGTGTGTATATATATATGTATATGTGTATATATATGTATATGTGTGTGTGTGTGTATGTATATATATATATATATGTATATATATATATGTGTATATATATATATGTGTATATATATATATGTATATATATATATGTGTATATATATATATATATGTATATATATATATGTGTATATATATATATA
>MU223848.1:1092399-1104045 GCA_018584345.1 Thuja plicata
CCTTTTATTTAAATAATCTTTGCATTTTTGTCTCAAAAGAGAATGAAGAGACAACTATTTCTTTTCAAGAAACTCTTCACTCTCTTTCCATGGTTTTCTATAAATTGGACCTCATTTTCTTCATTAGAGAGGATGATTTTAGAGAGCATCAAATCTATAGTCAATTTGCATTCAATTATTTCATGCTTTTGAGTTTAAAATTGCATAATTAGGCTAATTTTCAATTGGAATTAAAGATATGTTGCTTTCATTTGTGATTCATTTACATGTCTAACATATCAATTTGATTCTTTCAAGCTCTCTAGTTAAAGGCAATTTCAATTCTAGTTTAAATGCAATTCCTTTAATAGTTTAAAAGCACTTCATTTATAGATTAAGAGTATTTTCTTTTCCTAGATTAATTGCATTTTGCTTCCATAGACTAGTTGCACTTCATTTCTAGATTAATTGCAATTTACTTTCATAGACTAAGAGCAATTTGCTTTCATAGATTAATTGCATCTCATTCATAGAGTAATGACAATTTCATCTTTTCTCACATTCTAGAAATCCTCCATGTTAGCAATGGTCAGGTTGTTGGCTCTTGTTCTGAGGGTAAAATTGACATCCACAACTAATTAGGAGGCAACAAGTCATTTCAATTGAGTTTGTAGGATAAACAATTCATGTTTGTCTTTGTAAATTGAACAATTGAGTAAAGACTATGCTGAGTTTGTGCATGATTTAGAGGTCACATTGAAGCACACATATTTTGGTGCCCATCGTGGGGTAGGAGTATTCAATTCCTGGCCTCATATTATATATTTACTGTCAGTTTTGTTTTATATCATTTTTTACATTCAATTTGAGTCCAATCTGACTCCACCATTGTGTCCGGAATGTCATTTCAGTTTAAAACGACTACAAATACGCCTATATTCATCTAAACATTGAATCTGTAGCATCAAAATTTTTCCCGAGCAAGCCATATGGCTCTGCAGTGAAGTATCGCGCGAGATTTCCCACATATCCGCGCGAGATTAGCATTTCCTCGTGCGAGACTTGATGACAGTTCTGACTTCAAACACGCATAACTCACTCATTCTTAGTCCTTTTTCGAAGAATTTTTTTTTGATTTTGGGTAGATTTTCCCAAGGATCACTGTAGTGGGATTATTTTTTTGATTTTTCTTGCTGGATTCATCACAAATCATTGTTTTTCATGACTATACCTGCCTAATCCTACATTTTGCAACTTCCAGAGCCTCGTTTGGGCTCATACGGTAACCTTTTTGGGTTCTATTTTTTTTTTAAAGTGCATGCTTTTTCCTCTATTTTTTGAATCTGTAATTAGTTTTTTGATATTCTAAATTTTCTAACGTTGATGAGTTGTGGGCTTTGTTGATCTTAAGCTTATCTTTTTCTTACAGCCTAACAGTGGTTTGCAGAACGTTATCCAAGAAGACTAAAACACAAACTACTCACAAATTAGTTTTGTAGGTTGCCGTTGATTGATAGAATGCAAAACATTATGCTTGCATCTTGTTTTTGATTTCTTAAAACAGGAACCCACATGCAAGACTTCTTAAAATGAACATTTTTTTGTTGTTTTAGGAATGACAATAATGTTAGGAAACTATGCTCTCGCCCTTTTGGGATGATCAAAAATCCAGAAATCTTATTGTCATTTTCTTATTCTGCTTGAAGTGTCTTCTAGTTTTGTAAACCCAAGGAATTGCATAGACGTATCCTCTCCCCTCACCTTCATGGATCTTGGGTGAAAGAGAAATCCATACAAATCCTTTAGCATGACTACCTCTTGAGAGCTTTAACAGAGCTAGTGAGAGTGGATTGCCCAACTGGTAACAGGCTAAAGCCAAGCCCTTCCAAACCGGTATATAAAAAATTTCATTGTGATTAATGTCATAGTGAATAGGTGTTGATTGCGTTATACCAGGAAGAAGATCTCCCTCAGTACCCTTGTGGTGTGTTAAAACCTATAGAATGTAACTTCTGTAGGCTAGGAGGCCTCCATAATAGAGCTAATCTACCATAAGTATAACCACCTAAATGGATGTCCTTACTACAAACTATGTTCTAGTATCCAAAAACCCTCTATCTATTGGCGTGGAAGGTCAAAGACTGACTAAGATGCCCCACACTTTTATGGATCTTAGTAGAGATAACATCCCTTTGGGAAGAAATTCCTTTGGGTTTCGAAGCTTGGTGTGTCTGAGAAGTGAGTGCACATGTAAGGAGGAGCCCGTGCCTCCAAGATTCTAAGTTTTCCGCTATGAGTAAGCATAGCTGAACTTCGGTTCAAGTTGGGATTCAACAGATACTGCCCTGGCTATCCTAGGATTGTGATGTGTTTGTTCTAGTACTACAAACATTCTTCTTGATGTGTCTTGCGTGGGTGAAGCATCAAAACAAACAAACATCTCAAACATTCAAATCAAACATCAAAATGATCAATGATTCCAAATACGCACTTCTAGGTGTTAACTGTCAAAATCTTGTTCGCGTTTCTATATCTGTTATCAAACTCTGAACATCAGTCAACTTGTTGTCCAAACTGCTATTCTTCTATGAAGGCTCTGTCTAAATTTTCACAAATCTGCATTCTCATCAACATTGTTACTAGTCTATCTTGTATTGCAATCTATTGATAGTCTGACTTGTTGTTGCCTCAAAATCTGACCTTGTTGTACTAGTCCAAGTGACCCATTATCTATTTCAAACTTATCAGTCTTTTTCTGCACTATCCTTATTCAGGGTTGTGAGAATAGGTTAGTTAACCTTGACTCAAGATCAGAGTCATTGCTATCTCCCTCTTAGTTGGACATTATCTCCTTTGTCCTTTGGTGTTGGAATTAATTAGCACTTTAGATATCACTTCAGCACCTATCAGTCAATTGGTTGATTCATCATACCTCCTTTTCAATCTTCTAAGAAAGTGCATCAAGACAAATCTTACAATGTCTAAAAGCAAAGAAGAGATTCTTAGAGAAACTTTATGGAAACAAATTCAAACTTTGGAATCTGAACTCCAACAATTAAAGGGGGAAAAGGATAAATATTTCTATGATAACCCCAACTTTGATCAAGAAAAATTTGATGACAATCCCAATTTTGATCCAGACTAGTTTGATGACAATCCCAACTTTGATCAAGAACAATTTGATGACAATCCCAATTTTGATCCAGACAAGTTTGATGACAATCCTAACTTTGATCAATAGCACATAGAGGAAGTCATGACAACATTAAATGAGATCTCTTTCTATCCACAAAAGAAGGATATTACAAGTCAAGAAGTTTCTAATTATCCTCCAGAGAGAGTCTTTACTCCTTTGGGATAGTCTTATGAAGCAACATTGGAAGAACTTCTTGAGAATGACCTCATCACATTGCCTAAAAACATGTTCCTTGTATCCACGTTCTTTAGTAACTACTATGCATATCATCGACACAATAAGAATGAAACCTCATCTTGCATGGAGTTGAAACATAAAATCCAAGATCTCATAGATGATGGCATAATCGAAGTGGAAAATCCTAATGAATCACCTAGTGAAGATACTAATCTCAAGCATGATCAATATCAGGAACCTATGTCTAGCAATGGTTCCCACCTCACATATACTTCTTCCACCATTTCTCCATCTCCTAAAGCTTCATCATCTCTGTCAAAAACTGAACCTAATGATGACTATGTCTACACTCAAGGACTACCTCTAAAAGAGATCCAAGCTAATCCACATATGACTGCAAGTCCTTCTCAGGCTTCAAAGATCATAGACCCCAAGCTTCCATATGATTCAATGCTTATCATTCCTATTCCAAATGACTACCCATCAATGTATCAAGAAGCCCATATGTAGATCAAAACTCCTACCTTGTCCTTAGAAGTGGCTTCATGTCAAGAGAAGAATCCACAATGTGAGGAAACAAATATCAGTTATGATCAAGATCAAGACACCGTCCATCTTAATCCAATGGTTGACCAATGTCACATATCTCAAGAATCCCATGATAATTTTATCATCCCCTTCCGTCGCTTCCAAGAACATCCTCCATTTCCCAAGTGAGATCAAGATATCCTTTCTACCATCTATAATGATCCTATTGAAAATCAAGAGAAAGGTACCCTTTGTACACCGTCTAAAGATCCTTGTCAATATCAGAGCATCCCTTCATCTCTTTTTCATGCTCTTCCATATCCACCTCAAGAAAACATTGTTCCTCCAAATCCCTTAAAGAAAAATAAATCCCCTAAAGCTTCAGCTGCTCCTATCAAAATCACTCCTATCAAAGCTACTCATCCTCCTATTGATATAAAGGTGAATTCAAAAGGGAAGAGCCTTGGCCATGCAGCTCACTCTAAAGATGTTGATATCCCATCCACACTTTATATCCCTCCATTCAAACGTAAGCATCAGTCTTCTCCATCCTCCAAATCTATCCTTGGTCATTATATCCAAAAGTTGAGACCGTCAAACCTTCCATATATATTGGGTCCTTATGTCCCTCCATCTACCATGCCTATCAATACTAGCTTGTCATCCACTTATCCTATCTCCTATCAAGATCAACAAAGACATACATCTTTGAAGGCTCCCTATCAACCCCTCCATATGGACCAGTCATATCGGCCCTATTCATCCATAATTGCTAAGTCTTTTGGAAGCAATTTGGATGTCAAACAAAGAATTTAGAAATATAAGAATCCACTTACATATGAAGATCACTATGTCCAATCTAATCGATATGTGACTACAAAGAAAAATTAAATATTCAAGAGACCACAAAGGTCCACTAAGAAAGGAACCCAATCAAAGAAAATATGGGTTCCTAAATCCATTATGAAAGAATTGTGTTCTAAATCATCTGATGCAAATGAAAAATCAAATGCTATATGGATTCCCAAGTCTCTTCTAAAGAACTTGGATACAAAAATAAAAGAAAAAGTTATGTGGATTCCCAAGTCTCTCTTAAAAGACTTGCACCGAAAGGAACAATCAGAGTTGGCATCCAAGGTTCCAAATTCTTCCACTCCATCTCCATCTAAACATCTCCCATCTTCTAACTCCATCTTGGGTCCTTGTGTACCAAGATCTATATCCACTCATCCATCAACATCTCAAACTATTCCATCCACTTTTCCTCCATTTGTCCACTACCCTTCAAGGGGTGTGTCAATGTTGATCTTGTCACCTACTATCCTTCCATATTGGGTCCTTACATTCCTTATTTTTCTCTCTTCCAATTCGTTATATAAAATCTTGGGCTCCATCTTCCTTATCCTCCATTTCATCACCCTATCAACATCTTTGAGCATACTTTCAGCGGCTTTGGCCTATTATAGCATATCTCTCAGAGGAGCACTATCTAAAGAGCACGAAGCTTAAAGTTCCTACATAAATTCAAAAAAAATAAAAAATAAAAAATGAAAAATATAAAAAATAAAAAATGAAAAAGTGCCTTGGTGAAAACCTGGTAAATAGGCGCCTTGGTAGAAAAAGTAAAGAGAAATCAATTCGTCCTATGGAGAAAACCACTTCTTGTGGCACCTTGGATAAGTACCATGATGAAAACCTGGCAAATAGGCATCATGCGTAATTCCTCCCACTTGCACTCTTCACTTGGGGGAAAGATCCTTCCATCTCATCTTATCCTTCATATCTTACATCCAGCTAGCTCGTGAACATCCATGTTCCTTTTGATGATCTTGACAAGGTTGAGCCTATCCTTGAACATATGTGTATCCTGACATTCATGATCCCTTCCATCAGCCTATTCACTTTTGCATGATACCCTATCATAATCTTGCTTATCCCAAGCCTATCCTTCCTGTCTCTGAGCATTCATGCCATAATCCAAAACATGCGCTTATACCTCCCTCACCCCTTATCCTAATTACGCTTTCATAGCTATGTCCTATCCAAAGTTGACCCCTTGGTCTTGATCAAAATTGAAAAACTATTTCTCAAAATTCTCTTGACATGTCCACTCTTTTGGACCACATGCTTTCCTGACATCAGGTCATTATCCTATATGCTCTCCAGCACCACCCCATGAGCCTACATTGCTATATTATTTTTTCCCTAGCTTGGGGAATCTTGAGGAGACTATCTTTGAGGGTCGCATTCACCCTCTTCATCCATCAATGCCTATTCATCTCATACATCATCTTTCTAATCCATCTACAATGTCCTACACCTTGCTAGACATTGGGGTCACACCAATGTGATCTTGCTTGAGATCAAGTAATCTTTAAAAATTGTAAAAATTGTAAAAATTGTAAAATCTAAAAAAATTGTAAAATCTCTAAAAAGAATAAAAATCTTTTGCTTTCCTGCTTCAGTTTTCTTTCCTTCTTTAGTGTGCTCATGCATTTTTCTCTCATTCATCTTTGAGATTTTTCTCAACCTCACATGGCATGTTCTTGGTCTAGGGAGCATTGTCTTATCTTTTGGAGTCTTTCTCCTCTTGCATTGGTCACCAGTGGATCTCACTGCATCTGCCTATCGATGCTTCATAGCACTTCATCTCTTCTTGAGACTCTCTTTTGCATTAGTCACCAGTGGTTCTCATTGCATCTTCTTGCTGATGCCTCAATCTCATTATCAATATTTATTCTTGAGAATCTCTCTCACGACAGTCACCAGTGGTTCTCACTGAGTCTACCTATTATCGTTACTTCTGAGATTTCTCTCATCATCTCGCTATCTTGTTTGTTTGGCTTCGACCCATTCGTTACTTGGGGGAATGGTTCCTCATTTTGATCACTCTTTGATTTACACTTGAGTCAATAATCTTGTCAAAGGACAACTCTCTATTGGCACAAACTGGTGTTTTTCAACACCTTAATCAAACAGTGTTTTTCAACACTTTCTTTGGACACATCTGTGTTTTTCAACACACTTCAAATATCTTGCGACGTTAAACATCTCTTGATAGAAATCAAACACATTACACTCACAAGCACAATGGTGTTTTTCAACACCCTAAACATAGACACATTCGTAAGCCTTGAAGCATGCTAAGATATGATTGACTCTTTCGTACTATGTTGTCTGTTCTTATGAATTTCATTGATATTTTCTTTGTCTACTGCTTGTTGGTGTGGTTTTGATGATCTAGCAATGTCAAATAAATAGGGTGTATGTGATAAGAGCTTCTGCATCAAAGTGGAAAAGCCTCACATCCCTTGATCTTGTTTATTTGTATGCCAAGGGGAGGTTAGAATTATCTCCTTGACTGTTATTGCTGTGTTTGTTTACTTGTGAATTGTTACTATATCAAGCTGGAAACAATGTTCGGGTCACCTTGGATTTTGTGCCTTATTGCTTATGTTCATTTCCTATATTTTATTCGATGAAAGTCATATTCATATTCTTATGGTCGCAGCGGCACCAGTAAGGATTGTATTGACTTTGATGATCCAAAAGCACCCGATGATGATAATTATGATGAGTCCAACAACCAAAGTCCTAGGATTGCATTTAGCTTAGGCTTGCATTTGCATTGTAGGCTTGCATTCATATTTTAGGCTTGCATCATGGTAGTTTTGGTGCTCTCTTCATTTGTCTTCTCATTCTTTAAAGGTCCTCATCTTTCATCATGGTTTCTTCTCGACTGCATGAGTGTCCGGTCCTTGTTCTCGATCTTCGTGTGTGTTCTTTTGGTTAGTACCTATTGTATATTGCAAATATCCTGCATGAGATGATTAGTACCATTGCATTCATTGCATTACATTCATTTCCAAGAAGTGCATTTCCATACATTCATTTGCATACATATATCCATAAACATGTGCATCCATTATAAGCATAAATCAAATCATACATAGCATTTATCCATCTAACATCTATCATAGCATTTTCATACATCAATAAAACATGTGCATAAACATTTGCATATTCATCCATTGCATACATCTCTAAATCCATACATCTAAATCATATAGGGAATCATCTCATAAAACATACACATTTAAAGCAATATATACACATGTACAATGATGCCAAAAATCAAGCTCATATATATATATCGATCGGTCAAAATGTACAAGGGTGCTACTCGAGCATAATATGTCAAAATGGTGGTACAATATACATCACAATCTAACCACTTGGAGGAGGTGGAGGGGGTGGTATGACCTACTACTGAGGAGGAGGACCTGGTGGAGGAGGACCCGCTGGAGGTGGTCCCGGTGGAATGATGCGTGCACCAGCATACTCTGTGAAAGGCAAAATCTAGTCTGCTACCTTAGGTACTATAATAGTATACACAACATAATAGTAAGAAGCCTGAGAAGCCTCATATCTAGTCTCTAGATGGGATCAAGACAATGCCTCTCATAACTCCTAGATCTCCCGATCTTGCTTAGATATCTGTGTATCCCTGATGATCACCTATGTGTGGAGGTTGTCACGCTCTCTCTGGGTCTGATGAGCTCTCTCCCTGACTCTTTGGAGAGCCTCCTGTAACTGTGCTACCTGTCCACCTGCTAGAGGATCAGTCAGAATAGCATCAGCCATCACTGTATCATCCCCCTGCTCTACAGCTCTGTCCTGGCTACCACTGGTCCCAACACCTGCATCTAATCCCATGGATCTCACAGGGATATCTGTTTGAACTGTATGGGGCCGTACAACTTTCTCCTGCTGCGATAGAGGTGGCTATTGTGGCTGCTGATCCTGAGGCTACTATCCCAGAGGAGGAACCTGTTGTGCCTGCTGCTGTGGTGGTGGCTGCACCACCTGGGGTATCTGACCCACTAGAGCTATGAATTTGGGGAATGGATGGGCTAACATGTAGTCTCTGTATGTAGATGTCATACCTGCATTTGTCACCATGGCCATATAATCCCACCTAGCTGGTGGTATTTGGGCATCTATCATGATGCACCCCCTGTCCAGTAATCTTTTCCACCCCTTCTTAGTCTCATCGATGAATCAGACATAAGTACAATACTCAAGAGACACATCTTGCGGCCTCCCAAAATTGCACAATACACGCGTGAGCAAGAAGTGCTCAATGAAAGTAATGGTACGTCCTATCAGAGGACATGAACAAAACATGTATGATAGCTCATGATGAGCATCATCCCAAACCTCAGTGGCTGCCCAAGGTTGCCATATGACTGTAGCCATATCATCAATCTGCGCCCTCCACTGCTCAGTCTTACCCAGTGTGGGCTGGGTCATCGGACCGGTGCATCCATAAATGTATGGTTCTAATGGCTGCCGTGTATCATATAAAATCAGCCTACATATGGGAAGGTGCTCCCAGTCCCAGATCTGCAAAATGATGACTCCTGCCATCATAGTACGGGCATCCCAATACATGATCTCATGCATCTCATGATACATCTATGCGAGCATGCACTTGACCCATCCAAAAGTGACTACAAGTACAACTAGCATCTTCTAGAGCATAACGCCCTAGCCACACTCTAAACTGTGCTGACCATAATCATGAACCAGATGATAGCTCAGAAATAGTGCAAGAAAAACTGCCAAGGGATAATCTCTGCCATAATTCTGTATCAACTCCTCCCAGTTGATGGCCTGGCCCATCACCAAATCATCTAGAAAAATGGCTCTCAAAGCCTGTGTACCATCGGCTGCGTGCAATACTCTACATGAGCTCCATGGACTGACACTCTCAAAATCTGGTATACATCCTCCAGTGTCACCATCATCTCTCCCTGTGGAAAATGAAAAGTATTCATCTCTGAATGGAAACGCTCAACCAAGGCTCCAAGTAGTCCATGATTTACCTGAATATCAAGTACATCATGTAGATATGTCAATCCCAGCCCATCAATGTGGGCCCCATTAGCATCTGATAATCTCTGTAACAACTCACCCATGATAGGATGATGGGACCTGAAATCGATGTCTGGGAGATCAACCTACAAAGCAAGTGACAAAATTGGATTAGTACCTCAACAATGATGATTTTTCAAAGCAAAAGACAAAAAATGCAGCTATGGACCTATTTTATACACAGTTTAAGATATGGCAACTAGTTGACTCTGTGACACAAGAAAAATGACAATTTTTTATTTTTGCCAGTTTCCCATGCGAGAAAACTCTTTTCTCGCACGAGGAAACTCTTGTCCCGCGTGAGCTTTCTGGCTCGCATGAGGCAGGATGTGTTCTCACGCGAGATTCTAGAAATCTGGCGCGGCACACGTGCGCTCTTCGCGTGAACACTGGGAGGGGCCCACGTGTGGAATCCCTAACCTGCATGAGGATTCAGATTCCTTGCGCGAAGGGAAATCATGGCCAGTGCGAGGAAACTATTTCCTTGTGTGAGATTGGGCAGGATAAAGTTTAAACAACCCTAAAAACATGCTAACACTAAAAATTGCTAAATTTGTTTCAAAAATACAGGATCAAGTTGCGATTACTTACAGGTGCGTCATACTCTGCTAGTCGGTTGTGCCGTTGGGAGTGCTCAAATCAATGTGTGTGCATAGGAATTCTATTGATGTCAGGTGGAGCTCTCACCATCGCTAAAGTCAAAGGTGAATAATGATTTGAAAATGACCCCTGCGGGCCTTATATAGTCTTTGACCTAATTTTTCAAAGTGCTCTGTTTTCTGTGAAAGTTGTACCCTTGGCTAAATGGACCGTTCTGAATCCATTTTTGTGATCAAAATTGAAATCTGACACTCCTAAGTAGCTTGAAATTGTATTTTAAAATTTTGGGACCGACGTGATTGGACGCTTGTGCAGTCAATTTTCTGACGTCGCTTTCTTGTTAGGGTTATCTCTTGTTATCATTTTTCTCAGTTTCTGTAATATTTTCATCAAAGTCAACTCTAGTCAATTTTGGTCAACTATGGTCAAACCTAATCAATAGGACCTCTCAATCGCTCTAAATCGATTATGTCTTCTCTTGATCTATCTCTAGATCTTTGATCTTGCTTCTATCTGTGATTTCTCACTCTCATCTTTATGATGTGTCATTTTTTGATTTCGCTCCTGAGGGGGCAGGATGATTGCATCATTAAATATTTTTGCATTATTCTCAAATCAGTCTGATCTGAATCAAAAGTCCCCATCACTAGGGCCATCTCATCACTTGAGGCATATTCAGTTTTTCATACCTTATGGTCAAAATTGGATATTCCATGATCTTGAATCTCTAGGGGCATCTTGATATCTCACATCTTGTCATCTATCTTTCCAAGTATTTGAGAAATCTAACTCAGATCTTCAAGGATCAAGCTTCGTTCTGGAGATGATTCTTGAAATCTCATTGGGTATTGGGGCAATCTAACCCTAATTCCTAAAAGTTACGCTTTGTTCTGAAGATGGCTCTCAAAAACTCTTTAGACCATTATCTAGGCAATCTAACCTAGATCTCGAAAGGCTAACCTTCATATTGGGGCAATCTAACCCTGAATCTAAAGATAGTCCTTGATCTTCATCAACTATCAGTGGACATTGGGGCAATCTAACCCCGATTCCAATCTTTTCTCAGATGATTCTTCTTCTTAATCTGATCGGTGTCTTGGAAACCTAACCTAGACTTCCAAAATCTTCATCTTCACTTCAGACTATTCTTTGAATCAATGTGTTGCTCGCACATCAATTCAAAGAGGGGCAAAATGTAACACCCCAAAATTGGCACCTAATAATCCAAT
>MU223848.1:1132956-1150451 GCA_018584345.1 Thuja plicata
TGATATCATTTCCTTCTTAACTTCTTTCTCTACATCCTCCTTGGTAGAGTTGGGTTGAGCTTCTAGCATCTTTTGGCACTTGTGATTGTATTCATCAATATGGAACCTCCATAGAAATTGAATGAAATCCCTAGTTTTGATGAAATTTTCATCAGACAAGAATTCATCACTGGCCTGTTTGGTTATAGCATCTAATTCCTTACCAACAAACTCTGCTACTGTGAGGTCAGTTGTTGTATGTCTAGGTGCCTCTGGCATCTCTTCTTGTAGCTCCTGAGTAGTAACAACCACTTCACCAGCATTCCTTAATTTGACCAGTTGTTCAGCAATGGCCTGATCATCATACTACAAGGGGGATTCGGAAGGAGAGTATAATTCACTCTCCTATTCTTTGGTTTCCACCCTTTGCCTTTTGGGAGAGGGCACATCTTGAACACTGATATCTAATAGTCTCTTTCCCTTATACTGAAGAGGCTGGTCGGCTTTGGGAGCAATAGTAGTGTATCCTCTCCTTTTATATACTACATAATTCCTTGGTGGGACTATTCTGCTCTGTGGAAATCTATTCAGGATAGCAAGAGCCCTTTCTGGATCATTTTCAACTGCTCTCTGCCTCTTCTCATTTAGGGTTTGCATAATTCCCTCAAAAAGATTCATTAGGGAATTAGTTTTGTAAGACCATGGGAAAAAATCCTTTAAAGGATCATAAGTCTTGTCAAAATTTCGTACAAAGTCCAAAAACTTCTTATACGCCATCCATTTCTCTTTCCTGATTTCCTGAACATCAAGGTCAAAAATATTTTTGATGATATCCTCTGGATAATTGAATTGATGTTCTAACATCACACATTTAGTCCTCTTCCTGAACATACCCATGATAAAATCTTCATTGTCTGCACATCTGGACACTGAAGTGGCTAAATGATAGGGCTCAAAATACTTATCAAACTGTGTCCACCCACCTTTGGTTATGATAAAGTGATGGGCTCTAGTGAGGGTAGGAAAGATATTTCTCTTCATCTTTCCAGTCAAGGCTTCTTCTTGTAGCCCACCGAATTGCCTTATAATTTCTGCTACTCCAATCTTGAGTGGGACTCTGTAAGGTAGCACATAAGGAGTACCTCTGAAACCATAAACCCTAATTACTATGGAAAAATGGTACAAAATTAAATCTCCCCAATTGTGAGCAATTTTTAGCTCTAGGGTATATTCCATAGGCCTTAAAAGCCTCATCATTTCATTATGGACCCTAGCATTCTAGTTACTCAGTAGTGACTTGAGTCTATTTGCAAAAACCTTATCAAAATACACATAACTAGCATTCTTCTTGTCCCATGAAAAATCTACACTCCACATTTGAACAGACAATTCTTTACCATCTTGGAATTTCTCTAGTTCTATTTCTTCCTCAAAGAAGTCTGCACTGTTGAACAAGAACATATGCATCATGAGGGAATACCAACCCATTGGTTTCTGTATGTTTCCATCTTGGATTCTTGATAGACCCTCATGCATCTCCTGAGCAATATAAGATGAAAAATCAAATACTACTGACAAGTGGGGATGCATAATTTGAACAACCATCAACATTATATGGACAGGAATTGCCACCTCTTCATTTATCCCTAAAACATTGCACAGAGCACTGTACATCTTTCTGGCCTTGCCATTAAAATGATCCAACTTGAAAGGTTCTGGAGTTCTAGGCCCTACCAAAACCAAGTTCCCTATTTTGTTGACATACCCCTTCACTACTTCACCCCTATAATAATCTCTTTGGTTTTGGTATACTTCTTTAAAGTACTCAAGATCAATATCATCCATATGTTGGGAGGTTTCAGTCAACTTGAAAATCCTTCTAATTTCATCAACTGATATAGTCAATAGTATATTTCCCTGGGTATCCCTAACAACCCTGGCCACCTTATCATAAGTGTTTGCAATCATGGTGAACAAATCAGTGTCCATGAATACAATAGGTGCTATCAGTTTTCCCACATCTAATTCCCAAATATTACAGTCTAGGGTAGGGGCATTCCTTTGGCTATAGGTCATTCTGAACAGAGTGAGGTCATAAAAATTGGTATTGGCATCTTTCACCCATCTACCAGAATTGTATAACCCTTCTCCAATTTTGAAGCAGGGATGTGGTGGAACTACCCTTTTAATTTTTGTAGCATCCCCTGAGGACAGTGGTAATTGTTGCAACAAATCTTCCCTAACATTTGTCTTTTGGTAATCAACCTCTCCAGAAACTTCAACTCTAGGGGCCATTCTAAGGTCTTTTCTCTCGATACTAGACTCAGATTCTAAAAAAAAGCACTAAAACCTTTCTGAACTGCAATTTCCACCACAATTTGAATGCTAGTGAATCAGTAAGCTTACCTGTTCTGCACAAAAGTCACGTGAAGCCAATTTTCTCTGCAATCCCATTTTTTCTCGAATGATTTTGATGAATCATTGTGACTGCAAGTCGACTTAATCAATTCTACATCCTCAATCAAATCAATCTTTTGAATTGAATTTGACTAGAGTTTCCACATATTTTGCAATTAATTCATAGGCTTCAATTTTGCGGCTTAACGACTCTCTACAACTTATTTTTCCAACTTTGAATTTGAGCCGTTGATTCTTTACATCGTTCTCTGCATCTGATGGATATCTTATTTTCCTGAAAACAACTATCCACAGAGGACACGTGGCGCCACTACTTAATCACTTTCCCATTAGATGTTGAGCACTTTCCCTTTAAGTGATTAAGCAAGTCGTCATATTTAAAACAACTTAACTGTGCTTTAACTCTCGCTAGCTTTGAATTTTTGTGCCCACCAGCTGTCAGATGTCATCACCACTTAATGGCTTGCTTGTTAGATGTCGAGCATCTTGGGTATAAGCCATTAAGATGATCGTCCAATCTTTCTGAGCTTTAACACCTTTTATACTTGTCTGCGA
The DNA here is from genome assembly GCA_018584345.1 of Thuja plicata. Taxonomy (NCBI): domain Eukaryota; kingdom Viridiplantae; phylum Streptophyta; class Pinopsida; order Cupressales; family Cupressaceae; genus Thuja; species Thuja plicata. The sequence continues at coordinate 1,135,909 of MU223848.1, forward strand.
CTGGACCCACATTCTTTCCTAGACAGGTGTCACCTCTGCTTAATCACTTGCCCATTAGATACCGTGCACTTTTCCTTTAAGCGATTAAGTGATCCGTTTTATCTTTTCATACTTTCCCATTATTTAATTGAGAACCTCTATGACTTGTTCGGCCCCACCAAGGACATGCATCACCACTGCTTAATCGCTTTCTTGATAGATGTTGTGCATCTTCTGATTAAGCCATTAAGTGAGCCGTCAGATTTAAAACAAGTTGCCCGATGTTTAACTGAGAACCTTTATGACTTGTTCGGCCCCACCAAGGACACGCGTCACCACCGCTTAATTGCTTTCTTGTTAGATGTCATGCATCTTTTGATTAAGCCATTAAGCGAGCCGTCAGATTTAAAACAACTTAACTGAAGTTTAAGATTTTTCCACCTCTAAATGTCCAGGTCCACCAACTGCCAGATGTCATCACCACTTAATGGCTTGCCTGATAGATGTCATGCATCTTGGGCATAAGCCATTAAGTCGACCGTTAGATCAAAATTGACTTGCTCACTGCATAAGGTAATGACGTAAAAGGGATTTTTCATGGCGAGACTTAGGAATTAATAAAGCGGTTAGGATGACATAGTCTTTTTTGTGAAAAAGCAACCCATTTAACATGAACACAAGACTTAAGGTAACTTAAGTGACCAAAAAAGTAACGCAAAAATAGAATCGGTCAAGACAGTTAGGGTTTTTTAGTCATTTTCCACCATTTTCAACTAGGTTAAGGGTTTGAGCAAACTTTGCAGAGGCATAAGAACAATTTTAATCTCAATTTCAAAGCCTTGGACACTACCAATGACAAAAGACCCTAGGAAAATTACAAAGTACAAATTAAATAGGAAATAGCACCAACAAAGGCTACTCACAACAAGAAGGTATAGACTTTGAAGAAACTTTTTCTCTTGTTGCTAGGCTTGAGGCTGTTAGATTATTTGTTGCTTATGTTGCACACAAAGACTTCAAAGTATATCAGATGGATGTGAAATCTACATTTCTTAATGGATATCTAGAAGAGGAAGTATATATTGAACAACCTGATGGATTTCCTTTGACAGAAGATGAGGACATGGTTTACAAGTAGAAAAAAGATTTATATGGACTGAAACAAGAACCAAGAGCATGGTATGAAATATTGGACATGTATGTACTTTGTCTTGGTTTCAGAAAAGGTAATGCAGATAGCAATTTGTACTTAAGAACTAGTGAAGATGGAATTCTAATAGTAGAAGTTTTTGTTGATGATATCATTTTTGGAGGAAATGATCTAATGAGTAAAAAGTTCTCTAAAGAAATGGAAAATCAATTTGAGATGTCAATGATTAGTGAGATGAAAATTTTCCTTGGATTGCAAATTAATCAAAACAAGAGTGGTATTTTTATTTCTCAGACAGAGTATCTTAAAGAAATGGTGAAAAAGTTTGGAATGAAAGATTGTAAACCTGTTGGAACACCTATGGTTACTGGTCACAAGCTTACTACTAATGATGAATCCTAGTGTTTTTTAGAAAAAGTACATATCTATGATTAGAGGCTTACAATATCTTACTCACACCAGACCATATATTACTAATCCAGTTGGAATTATGGAAAAATATCAAGCAAATCCTAAAGAGACATACCTTGTTGCTATGAAAAGAGTATTTAGATATCTGAAAGGAACACTGGATTATGGCTTATGGTATAATAAATCTAATGATTTTGATTTATATGCTTGTACTAATTCTGATTGGGTAGGAAATATTGATGACAGAAAGAGTATAATGGTGGTGCATTCTTTCTTGGGAAAAGATTGGTTTCTTGGTTAAGTAAAAAAAAGATTGTATAGCTCAGTCTACTTATGAATCTGAGTATGTTGATGTTGTTATAAATTGCACATAGATTGTTTGGATGAAAAAATGTTGAAGGACATTGGGATAACTTTTGATGAGCCAGTGGTTATCCATTGTGATGACACTAGCACAGTGAATATGTCAAAGAATCTAGTAATGCTTTCAAAGACTAAATATATTTCCATTAAGTATCATTTCTTGAGAGACAAGGTAGCAGAGAAGGAGATTAGATTTGGAGTATATCAGCACACAGTAACATATATCAGATATATTTACAAAACCTTTGCCAAATGATGCCTTTGAGTATCTCAGAGATATTCTTGGGGTGCAAGCCCCTCCTTGCAAGAACTAAATTGATGTAGGAATGTATCAGTCTAGTGGCTTTTAGAGCTATATCATTTTTTGGACTTGATGTATGGATCTACTCCTTAGGGGGAGTGATTGCAAGAACATTATAGAACATATTTGGGTGATTTTGCACCTAGTTGTTGGAGACATGAATATTTAAAAAAGGTACACCTTGCAGAGGAAAGAAGAATATTTATGGCACCCTTTTCCATTTTTGTCAAAGGGGGAGAGATTCTATGAGAAAATCCCTACTATTTTAGGGAGAGTTGTGATGAGGATATTGATAAGATTGTATTGAGAGAGTACTTTTGGGTTGATTGATTTTCCCATATGTTTCCATCAATGCCAAAGGGGGATATTGTTGGAATGGGTTCTACTATTTTTTTTGGCATTCATGTTTTCTCATTGATGTCAACATATGTTTCTATGGAGAGAGATCAGACTGGTTATTATTGTTATTGATAGAAGTGTAAAGGTAATGTACGGTTGATTCAGAATGATCAAAGATGGTGATGTGTACAAGGATATGTTTTGACCTTATTCCTAAGGTCACATGGCTTAATATTGTCTATTGGATGAGTTACAAATGTTTTAGTGAAGACTGGGTACTGGATGATGACAATGATCTTTGACAAAGTTAGTCTCTGTGTTTTGAGTATAACTTACATGTGACATGGATTCAGTCTATGTGATCTTAAGGGTGTTTGAAATATATTTTAGGCTAGGTGAGCGAGAGGGGGGATGAATCAAGAACCAATAAAACTTCTTCACTTTTATCCTTTATTAGATTGTCTAATCTAATTGCACGCATGGAAAAGAAAATCAATAAAAATTCATAACACTTGACACAAGATATGGTGACCCAGAAACCTTCCAACTAGAAAGTAAAATTGGGGTGGGGATGATGCCCACAAGATTTAGAACTGCAGTAATAAATTTGGCTGGATAAGGATTACAATTAACCACTTCTGATGGTCTACCCTGTTAGGAGAAATAAGGACTGTTAGGTCTACTTTGTGAAAGTATTTATACAATACAGTTAAGTATGCACTCTTCTAGGAGATTTTTGAAGGACTATTAGGTCCACCCTGTTAAAGGATTTGAATGATATGCCTATTAGGATGAATCAGTGAATGATCTACTATGTAACTCTGATTTTCTAAATAAAATCCTTTAATATAGAACTGATCACCTGAATGTGATAGATGATTCTCTGTTGTTCCTTTATACTGTTGTAGCCTTCTAATCAATTTGCCTCTTCATATTTGCATATATACATGTATTCAATGTTGTTCTGATGATTGATTTCTTAATGTCTCATTTGGATAAACAAAGTATCTTACATATATACCTATCCAAATCAATTACCTTCATAAGGCGGGTACAATCATATTAAATAGTATCAAACAATATTTACTAAGTCGGCCCAATGTTGACACTCGGGTCCAGTAATCCACTCGGGTGATACACTGACACTCGGCTGACACACTAAACTTGGTAACTATGGCACTTGTTTAACATTGGGTTTTTGGTCCACATTGATCACTCAAAGATGGTGTGAAACTTGGGTAACACTAGTGACTCATAAGACACTGCTTGGAACTAACTACTCGGTTGACACTACAACTTCTTAGCTCGGTTAAAACTTCAAGTTGTTGGCTCGGTTAACACTATAATCATATGAATGACTAAGTGTTTTGGCACTAATTGAAAATATTTCTTGCCATAAGTTCTATAATCTCCCCCTTTGGCATCAGTGACAAAAACACTTATCATACCAAAAAATCTAATCAAACAAACTGATAAGTCAAAACTCCCCCTTACCATGTGCTTGGGTACTAGCTTGGTTTTGACTACTACTCTGCAACTCGGTTGCAACTGACTCTATTTTTTATTTTTCAAAATTGTTTTTGTAACTCTGCTATATATATCTTCCTCTTCTCTATACATGTATTTCCTCATATTTATATACATATTCTATCTTTCCCCCTTGTTTTTGACACAAATGCCAAAAATGCATATCAACAAGGTAATACCAAAATGTGAAAGGAAATCACTATGTACCTTCAAAATTTGAGACAAAGCCTTGTCCCAATTGTCCTGCAACACCTTCAGGATGTGCAACTCAATTTGAATTTATGTAGACAACTCCATCATAAGCTCAGCAACTAAAAATTTGTTATCATAGATGTGTGTCTTTGTGCGAGCAATATTTTTTTGCATGACATCCATATGAGGAATGAGTTGGCTTTGAATTTCTAAAAGGGGTCCCTTGTTCTTCCTTCTTCCCTTAGTATCTCTGCCTACAAATCAGTCAAATACCTGATCTTAATAAAATGTGCTGAACTTGAACTAGGATCAAGTGCCAATTGGCTTGCACTTGCCTTCAAATCATTTTCAATCTTTGTCAGCTTGTTCTTTATTTCCATGGTAAAATTTGATGTCACTCAAATTTAAAAACAATGCAACAACATTATTTACAGTGGTTTCTAGAGAGCTTATAATAGTGGATAGCTTCACTTCATCTATTGCAATCTTACCTACAACATTATCTAGAACCTTATTCTCAAATTTTATCTCTGCCTTTTGAAGCAATTTCTCTTGACCACTTAGATCATGGTTAAACTTGTGAACTATTTCAACAAGTTGGTTCATTATAGAGTCTTTCTCATTGAATTCAATCTCTAGTGTGTTAAGGAATATACCTTTTATGTCCTCTAGCACTATGTTCCTTTTCTTCTTAGCTTGGAGCTTCTGTTGTTTTACTCTTTTCTTCCATAGCTCCCTAAGGATGCCCATCTTCTCTACTATCAAGCTAGAAAGATCCCAATTAGGAATCACAATGCCTTCCTCAAGGTCAACTTCATCAGTAATTGTTTCCTTTTCTTTACCCTTGACCTTTGGATTAGTTGAAGGAATGATTTCCTTACCTTTTCCATCATCATCCTTATCCTCAGTGTTTAGTTGAAGTAGGACATTAACTGTCATTACACCAACTATAGAATCAGTACCAACTGTTGAAATATTCATAGTGTCCTGCTATGACTCGGTCTGGCTTGGACCAGTAGTAGGTAGAGCCTAATTCTTGGTTCCTAATAAACCTAATGTAGACTCTATGGTCTTTTCCTTGTTCAGAGATAATATAATTGGACTGGGTGATTGGGGCAGGGATGCCATCACTACTACTACTATCTACTCTACATCAGATTCCTCAATGGTCTATACCTCAGGTAGTTCTTCATCTTTAACCTATACATAAGGGTCTGAACTCATTTCCTTTTTCTTATCATCTTCCTTGTCTCCCTTGTCATAAAAAATGGACTTCCACAACCTATTTGTGTTCTTCACAACATCCTCTATTTTCTTCCCCAAAACTTGAAAGGTTCTAAACCTTGGAGCATGTTTACTCTCATACTTAGATATAGCATCTTTTACCTCCTTATTAGTCAATGTAGGCATGAATTGCTTCAAGTTTTGTTTTTTGATGTCCCTTTCATTCTGGACATCATTGTTCCAGTGAATTGTGATTGACTTAAGAAGGTCTTCAGTCATTTGGCTTTTCAATTCAGATGGATCATACTTCCATTTTTCCATCTTCTAAACTAATGCATCCTCAACCAAATTTTGCTCATCCTTGGCTTTGGAAGCATACCTCAGTGATCTAAGACTTGACATACCACTTCCTTCTTTAAATTGTTCAACCTTTTTCTCAAAGTTAAGTGGTGGCTTCTTGAATGCAACTGTTTCTTCCTCTTCTTCATCTTCTTTAGGCAATATCAGTTTTCTTCTTGATTTCCTGGGATTTTTTACAGTGAATATAGGGGTAGAGACCTTTGGTGTTTTCTTGGGGGCTGGCCTCTTTTTCTTAGGAGGCCCTTCTTCTACCTCTTCCACTTCTTTCTCAGGTTCTTCTTCTTCTTCCTTTATGTCATCCTCTTTTCCTTCAATGATCAAAAGAGGAGAGTCTGATGACTTGCCATATTTCTTTCCAAACTTCTCAATTCTTTTTCTTCCTCTCTTCAAGATTTGGGAATCTCAATTTCCAATGTAATTTTGTCCTTAGCTTCTTCATAAGTACCAAAATATGCTGATTTAGGATCAACAAGCTCATTAATAAGAGCCTCAATAATATCTCTGGTCTCATGAATGTTAACCTCATATTTAAGAGGTTTCACCCATGCAACCCTAGGTTTGACTGCTTGGATGCGCACTTTGTCACAGTCAACTAAGAAACATATATCATCCTTATAGTCTTCTACCAATTGTTTGGGAATTTTGAATCTATTTTGAATTTTCTCTTTGAAAATCTCAAAGTAAGCATCCATGATGCTTTCAAAATTGACTCCTAATTCTTTTATAAACTCATTGATCTGATAAACTATAGGCCTATCCTTTTTCCATACAACTGTGCCTTTTGAAGGGAAAAACTTTTGAACATAAAAGAATAAGTAGACCAAGAGTGAACCAAACTTACATAGATTGGTCATAGATGCCCGGATGCTCTCCATGTTTTTCCTTAGTTGGATGAGCTGCAACTTGGCTAGTTTGAATGATAGATTGTTCTTCACCACTTTGTATGCCAAGTCCACAACCTCAAATGGAACATTGTTTGGTCGAATGGAACTATATATCTTATATACAATCACATGAATTTTTAACTTTAGCTCCATGTCAGTGACTCCATTCAAATTCATGCCTCTTCCATCCCACTCGACAAGAGTCTTCTTAGCTAGATCAGCTTAGGGTAGGGTTTTAGTTTCTTTAGGTTTACTGAGCATTAGGTACCCTATCACTTGGTGTACCATCCTCTTAGTGATTTTTACAAGTTACTCCAACCAGAAATGCATGTTGTGAATGAGGATCACAATAAACCTAATCCATTTTATCTAGAAATTCTTTGGCATATGCAAGATATGGGTTAAACCCTTGACTTCGAGGTGCTTGTGTTCCATCTTGAGGCTTCCGTCCACACAAAGTTCATCATATGTTTGATTCAGCTCAAAGGTGTCTTGTTATTGAATGGTGCAATGATAGAAAGTTTGAATGTCGTGAATCAACAGTACCTTAGGAGGAATTTGGGAATGGGCTCCCATTGGATTTATCTCCTCTATGATCATTGGGTGAATTTTGAACTTTGGTTCTTCATAGATTGCATTCCTCACTAAAATCTCAAATCCCTTCTTGATCTTACTACTGGATGAAGATGCCATAATGCTTGGAAGATTGATGAAACTTCACTGCAACTAAATCTTTCAAACACAAATTCACCCTAAAATTGCTAGAATCTCTTAATCTCTTTGCAAACTATAAAACTTTGTAAACAATAACCCTTTGATTTCACCATTTATGAGAAATTTCACCTTTAGGTTTTCATTAAATTCTCCGTACACAGTAGCTGTCATAGCACGGTTAGTTCTTCCAGGCTTACTCAGAAGCTCGGCAAAAAATAATTTTTCATCTTTGAAACCATATAACCTAACTTAACTCGATTAAGCCTGAGTAGCTCAGTTGTAACTGAGATCCTAACTTGGTTAGAACAATAATGTGTTCCAGTGCATCAATATGCAAATTTGGACTTGCTAGCACATCTGGAACTGATGTATGATGGCTTGTATTCATAGTTCCAGTTATCTCCTTACATCTTTATTCAGAGATGGTGGATCCACCCAACTCACCATTTTTGGTGTCATTTGTTCCTTCATTATTTTGGTCTAAAATATCAGGAGACTTCCTTACCCATTGCTGACTCATCTAAGTTTTGATTTCATAAACTTTTGTTTTTCCTTTCTCAAAGCCAGTATCCACTTTTTCTTTGTTCATACAATTCTTGCTTAGATGACCAAGTTTTTTACACACATAAAATCTCTTAGTAGGATTCCTTTTTATGAGGTGAGTCTTTGCACAAATTTCACCAATGTGCCCATACTCGCCACAATGACAATATATGTTCCATATGTTGTAATTCAAACAAAAACTTTCCTCAGCTAATTGTTCATTAGGGATCCACTTCTTAGTTTTGTACTCTCAAAATTTATGACCTTGTTTGTTACAATTGAAAATTTTCCTTCAAACTTAGGTTTCTCAATGCATTCACTTGGCCTATGTCCATGTTTGTTGCACCTGTAGCACTTTCCATTACATTTTGACTTCCCATTTCTCCAACACTTATTTGATGTATGACCTAACTTACCACAATGATTACATGTAGGTTTCTTGTTCTTTTGAGCTCCTTGTTGTGAGGATTCACCTTGTTCAGTATAACCTAATCCAGTCTTTCCATGATGTCTGAATTGAGTTTTCTTTGTCAACTGATTCATGATTTCTTGTGAATTCATCATCCTCTTGTTGGTTTTCTTTTCAATATTGATATCATTTTGCAGTCTTTCATTTTCAATCCTCAGATTGATAACTTCTTGGTTTGCACTATTGAGTTGATTTATCATATCTGCTTGCTGAAGTGACAAATGATGGATTTCATTTTCTTTTTCCTCTAATCTTATACTTAGCAATCTCTTATCTTCTTGTGCCATTTCTCTATCATTTTCTACTTGGTTCTTTTGTTCCATGACTTCACATATTCTGACCAAATGAATTTCTTATTCTCTCTTCAACTTTCTGACTTCTTCATGTAAAGTGAGATTCTTTGCAAGTAGGTCTTCAATGGATGCATCATCTTCTTCAGAACTTCTTTCTTTGCATAAATCTTCAATTCTTTATTCTATGTAACCTTTGTCATTCATTTGCATTGATAATTATTTTCTTCTTTTCAGGGAATGAAAGAGCTTCTCCTTGAGTCTTCTGATTTGATCCATGGCCACTTGTAGATCTATATTTTCATTTTAAATGGCTTTCTCCAGTCTGTATATTTCCATTGCCTCTGATCTTTTCTCAAGCTATTAAACTTCTGATAAGAGAAACTTTTCTTTGATACCAATTGTTGGAAATATATTGTAGGCTAGGTGACTGAGAGGGGGGAGTGAATCTGGAACCAATAAAACTTCTTGTCTTTTATCCTTTATTAGATTGTCTAATCTAATTGCATGCATGGAACAAAAAATAAATAAACATTCATAACACTTGACACAAGATATGGTTACCCAGAAACCTTCCAAATAGAAAGTAGAACTGGGTTGGGGATGATACCCACAAGCTTTAGAACTGCAGTAATAAAGTTGGTCAGTTAGGGCTTACAATTGACCACTTCTGATGGTCTTCCCTATTAGGATAAATAAGGACTACTAGGTCCACCTTCTGAAATTATTTACACAATACAGTTAAGTATGCACTCTGCTAGGATATTTGTGAAGGACTATTAGGTCCACCATGTTAAAGCATTTGACTGATACACCTGTTAAGATGAATAAGTGAATGATCTTCTATGTAACTTTGATTTGTTGACTAACATCCTTTGATGTAGAACTAATCACTTGAATGTGATAGATGATTCTTTGTTGTTCCTTTATACTATTGTAGCCTTCTAGTCAATCTTCCTCTTCGTATTCGCATCTATACATGTATTGAATGTTGTTCTGATGATTGATTTCTTAATGTCTCTTTTCTATAAACAAAGTGTCTTACATATATACCTATCCAAATCAATTACCTTCATAAGTTGGCTACAATCATATTAAATAGTATGAAACAATATTTAATAGGTTGGCCCAATGCTGATACTTGGGTCTAGTAATCCACTTGGCTGATATACTGACACTCGGGTGACAAAATGAACTTGGAAACTCTAGCACTCAGTTGACACTGGGTGCTTGGTCCACATTGATCACTTGGAGATGGTATGAAACTAGGGTAACACTAGTGACTCAGTAGACAATGCTTGGAACTAACTGCTTGGTTCACACTGCAACTGCTTAGCTTGGTTTACACTTCAAACTATTGGCTCGGTTAACATTGTAATCATATCAATGAGTAAGTGTTTTGGCACTAATTGACAATATCTCTTTCCATAATGTCTACAAAGCGATGACAGAAGACATGTTAAGGAATGTTTTTTATGTTTCATGGGTCGTAGAACTCTTGGTGATCTCATTTGTGGTGTGTGTTCTGGAGGAGACCTATTTGGGGATGAATTTAGAGATGAAGCATGTATTATGGATTGCGAGCGTGGATTAAAGATCTTGGATTATATTTGATGAATTTTAGTTAATGTTTACCTTTTATAGGTACTGTGTGTATCTTAGCAAGGGGTTAAGTAATTATTTTTATATTGGGAAATCCTAATTGGTTGACCTAATTAATTATCATAATAGGGTATATATGAGAGAGATTTTCTTGTTAGAAAGTATGGTTGTGGATGAGACAACAAAGTGTGGAAGTTGTGAGCTAGTATGTACAAAGTATGTTGGATGTAGAGAAGAGGTTGTGATTATGTTACTTCATTGGAACTGACCAAGCAAAGATAGTTTCTATAAAATAGTTCACTGGATTGTATATCACTTCTACATTTATATTTCAGACTGTAAGTCCTGAGGGTAGATTTAAACTATTAGTAATAATTGAGAGGGGGGTGAATCAGTGGCCTCAAAAATTAATCCTTAAATAAACACTTAAAACTTAGAACCACAAATTATGCCTCTAGTTATCTTAAGTCCTGTAAGATGAATGCCTCCAAATACATATATCAAATTACTACTTGTCAGAATGCTTTGTAAAACCTTCTACTATATGTTTACCGATAAGTAGTCTTTCATATTTACCGAAACATAGTAATTAAACAAAGTATACTGAGCAATCAAGAGTTAACTATGTGAAATACAAAAATGTAAAGCAATGAATCATAAACACATAACACATGGATTTTTAACGTGGAAACCCTGTTAAGGGAAAAACCATTGGGATCGGTACCCCAAATTTTCACTCTTCTGAAGTGAGCTTGGTTAAGAGCCAACCCTATTAAAGGTTACAAACACACTGTTAGGTGTGACCTTGTTACAGGATTTGAATAGATAGTTTGTCACTTAGTATATGGCATCTAATGCTACCATCCTTGATCAAATACTCACTTGGCCTATCAATAGGTATCAAGCATATCCAATGCTACTTTGTATGATCAAACTTTTTGATACTCCTTAGGATGTATCTCAATTAGAAAATAATTTTAAGTCCTGCTTGGTTAAGAGACTTGATGCTTCAATGGTTAAACTAAAATAGTAAATTGACCTGTTCACATATACAACTTGAATTGCATATTTTCAGATCTATTTTAAGTGCATTACCTCTCTGATCAATATAATCAATTCAATACCTTTGCTACACATTATTCTTCTCTGTGATGTTGTTTCACTGTTCATCGGTATCTGTAGAATTTAGCTCTTTCCTCAGCTTGTTTATCAGGTTTGAATGAAGACTTTCTTCTGCTTCAAAATCTCTTCAACATCTATTCTCTTGTCACTCCCCTTCACCACCTTCGTAATGAATTAGGTTGTCTCTTTATAGACATTATTTCAACATTTCATATCTTTCTTGATCTTGGTTTGATACACAATTCTTGCCACTTAGATTTAAAGTAAAACTCCAGTTTTATATCATAGAGATCTTCTTGCCAACTGGAAAAAGAAGCTTTAACCCCTTTACTTATCTACGGCTTTATCTTGTTGATTAAAACAATGATAAGTATCAATTAAGTCTATATTTATCTCTGGATAGCTAAGCATTTTGTCATTTCTGAACTCTCTATTCTGTCGGTCAATTCTTCAGTTAGTTGTTAATGATAAACCATTATTCCATCGGTGTGACTTTAGTTGTCTTGGGGATGTCCATCCTTTACTTATCCATGGGGAAACACTGTAATTTTATTTTTCGGGTTACACTATTCTTTGCTCGTCGGCCAACACTGTGATTTTTCTCATCGGTAATGTTGTTCTTTTGCTCATTAGGTAACACTGTGACTTTTCTCTTTTCCTCTGTCCATCGCTGTGCACTCCGTCAGTGTATACAGTCACTTTGTGAATACTCAAATTTTATGTATTATTGATAGTATAGCCTTTGATTCAATGGTTCTTTGAAGTCTTTAGTAGTATGTACATGACCATACAAATTATATCAAGTTGACATCAATGACAATACAATACATTAACTGATTTAATACCTTGCATGATCATCAACTTAACATCTTCAAAAATTTAATCAATTATAGTTCATCAATCTCTCCCTTTGGAATTTATGGCAACACACTACATTATCACACTATATTATCACTAATACAATATGAAATATAACACTTGAAGTTCATCAAACTACCAATTTTAAGTACTATAACCGATACAATTATCTGGTCCTCGGTAAGCTCAGATAGCTTGGATTTGATTCTTGCATATTTCTCTTGGTCTTTAATCCCTTCACTGGATAGATGTAGAATTTTTCTGCTTCTGATGTGATGTGTTCTCTCCCTATGTCAAATTCTCTCTCTTTGACTATTCTTTTCTTTTGATGTCTCTTTTCTCTCTTTTTAGCAATCTCTCATTTTGTGTGTATTCTCCCTTTCTGGTTACATCTCTCCCTTTGGATAATGTGATGGATATAATATCTCCCTTCGGATATAATCTCTCCCTTTGACAATAATGCCAAACAAATCTTTGGCAGTAATGTCAAACAATCTTTTCTATCCATAATATACTCCTTGAATTCCTCAATCCATCAGAAATACAATAACTCTAGTGCTCGAAGTAGATAAATACCTTGTTGTGTATAGATTTATCTTTGAATTCCATCTCTATGCTTACATCAACATGACTGATATTCTAATAATATGTAGGCTGATGCAGCATTCTAGTCATTACTGCAGGTAGACAAGGGTCTGACCCCTAGTCTCTTTCTCAAGTACTCAAATGCATCCTTGGGTAGTGGCTTGGTGAAGATATCAACTAATTGTTCCTTTGATTGTACATACTCAAGTATCACCTCTTTTTCCTTAACTTGTTCTCTTAAATAATGATACTTGATTGCACTATGCTTTGTCTTAGCATGCATGATTGGATTCTTTGAGATGTTTATTGCATTGGTATTATCACTATAGATAATACTGGTTCAAGAATTTTCATATGCATACCTTCTAGCAACTGTTTGATCCATGCAATATTTGAGTAGTTTGCAGCAGCAGCAACATACTCTACTTCTGTAGTAGACTAAAAGATGCATCCTTGCTTCTTGTTGATCCATGTGACAAGTTTGTCACCCATAAAGAATGCTCCTCCATTTGTTCTCTTTTGGTCATCAATGATTCCAGCCCAATCAATGTCAGTAAAGACCTTGAGTTAAAATTTTCCTTCTCTTCTATACCATAAGCTATATTCCTCGATATTCTTCAGATATCTTATGATTCTTTTCACAATAATCATATGTGATTCTCTAGGATTAGCGAAAAATCTTGCAACTATTCCTACTGCATGTGCAATATCTGGTCTAGTATGTACAACATACATGAGTTTTCTAATCATTGATTTGTACAAAGTCTGATTTACCTCTATTGATTTGTCCTCCTTTGTCAGCTTACATCCAGTTGCCATCGGTGTTCCAACTAGCTTGGAATCTTCCATCTTGAATATTTTTAGCACTTCCTTTATGTACTTGGATTGTGTAATGAAAATTCCTTCATCTTGTTGCATGATCTGTAGACCAAGAAAGAATTGTTAGAGTAGTCATAGCATAGCTAATAATTAAATCATTTAATTATTAGTCTATTTACTCTATGCTTAAGTTATACTTAGGCAGCGCTTATATTTCTCTAGGGTTTTCACCTTTAGGGTTTTATGATTCCTTTTATAAGGATTCACTTCTTTGTATTTAATTACAGAGATTATTGTATTCTATTGTTGATAATATAGAAGCTCTTTTCTTTCAACATGGTTTTCCAGTCTCTGGCTTTTTGGCCTCCATAGCTCTCTTTCTTCTGTCTGCACTTTGCTTCTTCTTGTGACAGTCTTGCATGCAGGTGATCTTGGGTAGATTTGCGTTTAACAAATATAACATGGTATCAGAGCTCTCTTGCAGCTCACTGTTCTGGTTTTGTTGAAGCACAGAGGGTTTCAGAAGCTTTTTTAAGTTTTTCTATTGGATTTGGGGGTCTTTATTTTTTGAGGCACTTTGGACCAAAACTGACCTCACGGTTGCATCCAGAAGGCCCAAAAACCCTAGAATCCATATAAGGCTCATCCAATTTGGACACCGGAGCCTCGGGGAGAAAATTTTGGCCTTCTAGGGCCGTACGAGCTTGATTTTCGAGAAATTTTTTAAAAAAAAAATTTATTTTTTAATGAAAAATGATGCAGACTGTGGTTTTTTGGGGCGCGCCGCCACTGCGCCGCCCACGGCCCCCCC
>MU223848.1:1175938-1186155 GCA_018584345.1 Thuja plicata
TTAATTAACCTTAGTTAATTAATAAATAGGTTTATTTGGTGAGAGTGATGTGAGGTAGGGTAGGATCTAGGTTTAAATTAGCTTAATCCAAATTAATTTGAATTAATTATGGTTTAGTAGAATTTAAGTCATGTGAAGGAATAAATAAATTAAAAATTTATTTAAAGGGGATTAATGAGGGATAATGTATTAAATATGATTTAATACATTAAAAGGGATAGTATTTAAATTAAATTTAAATACTAAGGGAAATGAATCATATTTAATTAAATAGATAGAAGAATATAACAAATATAATTAATTAAAATTAACTATAATGTTATGGAAATATTAATTAAATTAATATAAGGACGATTTTGGATGTCTACAAGCATAACTTTTTTTCTAAAATAGATATCAATGCTCTTATTTTGAATTTGGTTTTCTAGCATCCATACCTAGGGAATGCAATTGGTTTGACGCCATTATCATGATTATTGCATATTTTATGAACGTTTGAAGTAGAGTCAACTGTAATTTTGACATACCTTGATTGTGTAGCTGATAACTTGTTGTGTATTTATTGAAATTCAAAAAAAAAATTGATAGAAAGAAGACTCAAAGACAAAGGGAACTATTTTTTTTCAAAAAAAAAAATCTCTTTTATACTATTTTTCATTGAACCTCAAACTTGGAGGTTTATATTCGATAAAAAACCTACATTCGATGCACGCCAATAAACATAGACCTAATTAATTCAAAAATTGTCAAATATATATTCGTTATAAATCTCATTCAAAGTGCTTGTGTGATGCAAAAGAAAACCTCCCTATTCTTCCATTTGATCCCCACGCTTGAGCCCCAAAGCCATGAAAACTGCAGATTTTTGTTAGCCTTTGGAAATGGCCTCTATTCAGAGACTTTCAATGGAAAGTACTTTCAATCGAAACTAATTAGTTTCAATAGAAAGTACTTTCTATCAAAAGTACTTTCTTAGTTTAATGTCAGCATGGGTTGAAACCCACCAAAATCTTCACTGGTTAGTTTCGATCGAAACTAGCTTAGTTTTGATAGAAACTAAGTTAGTTTCAATTGAAACTAGGCAAAAAGGGTAGTTTTGATCGAAAATAAGAATGTTTCGATCAAAATAATTGGGTACTTTCTATTGAAAGTAATCGAATAAATTTCCCACCTCAAGAATTTTGTGAAGAATTTCTTCCTCTGAAAAAGTGTAACCCACTATTGTGGTATCACCCTTTAGTCCTGTAAGATGAATGCCTCCAAATACATATATCAAATTACTACTTGTCAAAATGCTTTGTAAAACCTTCTACTGTATGTTTACCAATAAGCAGTCTTTCATATTTATCGAAATACAGTAAATAAATAGAGTATACTGATCAATCCAGATTTAACTATGTAAAATGTAAAATTGTAAAGCAATGAATCATAAACACATAACACATGGATTTTTAACATGGAAACCCTGTTAAGGAAAAAACCACTAGGACCAGTACCCCAAATTTTCACTCTTCTAAAGTGAGCTCGGTTAAGAGCCAATCCTGTTAAAGGTTACAAACACACTGTTAGGTGTGACCTTGTTAGAGGATTTAAATAGATAGTTTTTCACATAGTATATGGCATCTAATGCTACCATCCTTGATCAAACACTCACTTGGCCTATCAATAGGTATCAGGCATATCCAATGCTACTTTGCATGATCAAAATTTTTGATACTCCTTGAGATGTATCTCAATTAGAAAAGATTTTTAAGTTCTACTGGGTTAAGAGACTTGATGCTTCAATGGTTAAACTAAAACAGTAAATTGACCTATTCACATATACAACTTGAATTGCAGATTTTTAGATCTATTATAAGTGCATTACCTCTCTGATCAATGTATTCAATTCAATACCTTTTCTCCACACTGTTCTACTCTGTGATGTTGTTTCACTATTCGTCGGTGTCTATAGAATTTAGCTCTTTCCTCAGCTTGTTGATTAGGTCTGAATGAAGACTTTCTTCTCCTTCAGAATCTCTTCAGTATCTATTCTCTTGTCACTCCCCTTCACCACCTTTGTAATGAATTAGGTTGTCTCTTTATAGACATGATTTCACCATTTTATAGCTTTCTTGATCTTGGCGTGATCCACAATTCTCGCCACTTAGATTTAAAGAAAAACTTTATTTTTATCTCATAGATATCTTCTTGCTAATTAGGCAAAGCAGTTGTAAACCCTTTACTTATCTGCGGCTTTATCTTGTTGATTAAAACAATGATAAGTATCAGTTAAGTCTATATTTATCTCTTGACAGCTAAGCATTTTGTCATTTCTGAACTCTCTGTTCTATCACTCAATACTTCAGTTAGTTTTCAATGATAACTTACTATTTTGTAAGTGTGACTTCAGTTGTCTTTAGGATCTCCATCCTTTTCTTATCTGTCAGGCAACACTGTATTTCTATCTGTCGGGTTACACTATTCTTTGCTTGTCAGCCAACACTATGCTTTTTCTCGTCGGTAATGTTGTTCTTTTGCTCATCAATTAACACCGTGACTTTTCTCTTTTACTCTGTCTATCGGTGTGTATTCCATCAATGTATACAGTCACTTTGTGAATACTCAAATTTTATGCATTACTGATAGCATAGCCTTTGATTCAATGGTTCTTTGAAGTCTTTAGTAGTATGTACATGACCATATAGATTATATCAAGTTGACATCAATGAAAATACAATACATTAACTGATTTAATGCCTTGCATGGTCATCAACTTAACATCTTAAAAATTTTAATCATTTATAGTTCATCATAAACTTCTCTAGGTAGTGTGCCAGGGTAGTGAGCCCACTGTTACTCTTTACTCCTAATAGGGTTTTTTCTTTAATAGGGACTGTGTACTGCAATGCATCAATAAGCTCCTAACAAGGCTAAATCTTTTAATAGGGATACTATACTCTCAGTACATCCTTTGTGGGTGATAATTCCCACCGCATTTTTACCTTTAACAGGGTTTCCTTGACAACAAATGATTGTATTATTGTCTTGGCATTAACTATGTTATCATTTGGATTAAATTTTTGTTTATAAAGTTTAATGTTTAATAATTTGTCTCACAACTGATTCACCCCCCTCTCAATTGTGTTGGTGGATTTTTATTCCTAACACCTATATATTTCACATTCTTCTTTACCCATAATACCTGAGTACAACATGAGGATGTTGTAATATACTCTGATTTAGTAGTAGATAGTGTTATAGAATCCTACTTCTTGCTTGACCAATCAACTAATTGGGATCCAAGAAAGAATGCTCCGCCACTAGTACACCTTATTTTTTCCAAAAACCTACCCAATATGCATTTGTATATGTCATCAATGAAAAATGTGACTCTCTCTGATTCCATAATCCCATATCATTTGTTCCTTTCAAGTATCTGAGCATCCTCTTTACTGCCATAACATGCAACTCTTTTGGTTCTTGTTGAATATGGCTACCAAACATACTGCATATATTATATCTGGTCTAGTAGAGGTTAGGTACAAAAATCCTCAAATATTTTATTTGTACTTAGTTGTATCCACTTTTGTTGAATCATCCTCCTTAGTCAACTTATAGCCTATAACAATAAGAGTACATAAAGGTTTTGAATTTTATAAGACAAACTTCTTCTGTAACTCCTTTACATACTTGGATTGAGAAATGAAAATGTCTTTTTCATTCTGACTTACTTGCAATCCAAGAAATAAATTCAATTCACCAATCATGTACATTTCAAATTCCTTCTACATTTCTTTGGAAAACTTCTTGCATAGATCATCCCTTCCTCCAAAGATGATATTATCAACATACACAACAAAAATCAAAATTTTGTCTGATAGTATCTTGAAGTGTAGATTTTTGTCTACCCAACCTTCCTTGAATCCTTGACTGATTAGATATTTATTCAATTTTTTATACCAGGCCCTAGGTGCCTACTTTAGTCCATACAGTGCCTTTTTCACACACAAACTGCATCAGGATTTTATTGTGATTTGAACCCTTCTAATTGCTCAATGTACACTTCTTCCTTTAGTTCTCCATTTAGGATCACAAACTTGATATCCATTTGATAAACCTTGAATCTTTTGAATGTTGTGATTTCTAAGAACATCCTAATAGCCTCCATCTGAGCAACAGGGGTATAAGTCACTTCAAAATTGATGCCTTCAATTTGTAAGTAACCCTTTCATACCAATCTCGCCTTGTTCCTCACAACCTTTCCATTCTCACCTAGTTTATTTCTGTAAACCAATTTTTTACCTATCACATTCTTGTCTGTCGGTCTGGGCACCAATTCCCAGATTTCATTCTTCTCTATGTAACTAAGTTCTTCCTTCATTGCATTAATCCAACTCTGGTCGCTACAATCTTTTATTATAGATTTAGGTTCAACCTTGGATAGTACACATAACAAAGCATGATCTTGAGATTTTTTACTTCTAGTAACAACTCCTCTTTTCTTATCTCCAATGATTTGATTTTTTGAATAATTATTCTATACATACCTTGGTTTCTTTGTTGTAGATGTCAGTGTCAATTGAGTATCTTCTTATTTTTTATTTTCCTCCTTCCTTTTGTCCTCTGTACCAAATTCATACTCAATGTGTCTCTTAGGGACCTTCTAAAATTCTTCATCAACCTTCACATTTTCACTTTCCACAATTTTGTTCAGTCTCTTATTGTAGCACCCATACACTTTTCTCTTTGTATAATAATCCAGAAATATTCCTTCATTTGCTCTCCTATCAAATTTCCCACGATTGTCTTCATCTTTCTAAATGTAACACTTGCTTCCAAATATTTTTCAATACTTAACTGTAGGTTCTCTTCCATGCCATAACTCATACAAATTCTTCCCATATTTCCTCTGGTACATAACTCTATTAAGCGTATACACGACAATATCTACTGCTTCTCTCTAATAGATTTCTAGTAGACTTGCCTCTTTCAACATATTTCTTGTTTCTTCCTTAATTGTTTGATTCATTCTTTCCACAAAACCATTCTATTGGGGTGTTCTTACTAAAGAAAATTGTCTCTTAATACCATGTTTTCACAAAAACTTTCAAAAGCATCAAATGTAAACTATCCTCCTTTGTTAGATCTCAAACATTTAATCTTTCTACCACACTCATTTTTAATTCTAGCCTTAAATATATTGTCACTAATACATTTAATAGCTATTTTTGACCTTTAATTTTGACCAAGGCCTTTTTTTGGCTTGTTAGATTATTATTTTTTGTTTATGAGCCTGATTTAGTCAAAATATCAACCAAATTTGGATGAGCCCGAGTTGGTCAAAATTTTGACCAATGCGGGCTCATAAACAACAAAAAAAAGTGAAAAATGAAACTCATTTTTCAGTGCACTCACGGGCGGGAGGAGGGATCGATCATAATGCATGCAAAATTTCTACATATTAGGGAAAAGTAATAAGTTGTTGTTTTCTACAGATTATTTGTTTTTGTTGTTGGTACGTAATAAGTAGCATTGTCATTGGATTTTTGCAAAGTGCCAAAGCTAAGGGAGGGAAGGAGGGCACACAAAGATTTTGGTGTTTTCTGAGAAGTTCCTGTAGCTTCTACACACATACTCAAGCTCACATCTGTAGGTACCTTGATGCTTTAAATCTTTTCATATTCTTAATGAGGCTTTTTCATCATGGGGAACAAACCAAGGGTTTCCATTTCTCTGTATCTCTCTGTGATTATAAAGTTTTGTATATCTGGTGCTCTTTATCCTCATTTATCATATTTTCTCCCTGTGCATATAAAAAAATTCATGGGGTTGTGGTTTTGATGAGGGATTCCTTCCTTTGGATTAACAAACCCTTGTGAACGAATATTTTCCTCTCCTAAAAGTTAGAACAAATGTTCGTGATATTACAAACTGTGGCTTCCTTTTTCTGCATTCTTCATGCCTTTCCAATAGATCTTTTCTATTCTTGTCATTTGTAGCAGTGTAGTTACATCATTGATTTCATCCTGTAGCTATGTACCCTTTCTAATAATGTTGTCCAAATTCTTATTGAAAAAACTCTTTCCTTTGGTGAATATAACAAAAATGAGGATGAAGTAATTTTGCATAATTATTTCCTTTGACATGGCCCGAGTTAATGCTTAACTTGTTGTGTGCTGAATATTTCAAATACCTTTATATCCTATTACAGAACACAAATGGAACTACTCCATACATATTTGAGATGATGATGATTGGGTAGTTGAATTGATGTACCTTGTATGCTCTTTCATTACTCATTGCCATGATATTGTTGTTTTTTGGAATTCACATTAGACCCTAAAATGATAAGGTCTCAAACTGTCACATTTAATTCCTTATGGCCAAAGTGGAAATGGTATCTTTCAAAAAATCTTCAACACACCTTATTGCAATAGTGATACCATTGTATGATGTTTCCTTCCTTTGCTATGTCCAACTTATTTCATCATGGCCTACTCATTTGAATACCAATGTATCACTCTTTAAGTTGGTCTAATACCATTTAATCATTGTAACTTTGGGGATATAAAATTGATTTGTAGTTGCACTTGTAGTCATGTAGAAGGCTCCAAAACATCATTTCTTCAAAACATTGATTATGCTCTAGAATTTCATTAATAAAAACTAGTTGTTATACATCATAGTGTATGTTGTCCTTTTCTTATCCTGCTACCCTGTTGTGATCCTAACTGAAATGACATGTTTTCCCTTACATAATGTAGCAAACTGATCTGTCTCCATGTTGTAGTTGTGATCATTGCCTTCCATTATATGAAGTGATTTTTCCATGATTTCTCTATCTTAACTTGCTATCTTGGAAATTCTCTTGGTCAACATTTTATTATTGTATCTCGATGTTTAAATAGTGGCATTGTATTTTATTTATCATTTAGACAATAAGCATTCCTTTTGTCCTTAGCTGACATGAGGCTATTTGACATACTTTCAACACCTCTAGTATCACTCTCCATAGTAGATAATGAATATATTTCTAGAATCTTTCATAGATACCTATCATGGTTATTTTTTCATATTCAATTATTTCTATCTTGGAAATGTTCTTGATCGACATTTGATTATTATACTTGAATTTTCCATACTGATTACATTGTGGCTTTAATAAATGATTATCCTCTAATCACAACAGTCTCTACTTTGATGCAATGGTATAACAAAACTTCTTAATTTCATAAACATTTATAGTTGCATAGATAATTGATCCTCTTGTGTTCATTCATGATTCACTTTATCACATATTAATGTTTAGATGATAGATCATATCATTGTGGCTTAGTCTTGCAATCTTTGATCCACCTTATTAATGCTTAGTTCTGGTTTTTTATATTTTTGTTGTCTATGTTTTAAATTAATGTACAAGGTTTTGGTGTCCTTTCAAAACTCTCATCAGATTCATAGTCCCATTCAAAAATATTTATCTTGTAAGAAATAGAGACTCTAATTTGAAAGAAACCAAAAGAAAAATTCAAATTGAAACATTTCCTAAGAGTATAGTACAATTATGACTCAAATCTTCTTATTAGAGTAGAAATTATGCTTTATGTCTCTATTGTTGGACACTTTGTTGTAATTTTGCACACTTGAATAGTCCTACTACACATTTGATTGACTATCTACACACTTGGTGTAGTTTTTTGTGCACTTGGGTACTAAAACTACACCTGGATGAGTTATTGGGCTCTTGGTTGATCTCTTGTGCACTTGGTTGGTAAAAACATGATTTTGTTTGAAAGTATCATTTCTATGTTTTCAATTTTTTTGATTTCTTGTAGAAAAGAGTATTTCTATGTTACTGACGATTTGTGTAGAACCTTGGAAATTGTGGGATAAAGAGATTTCATTGAAACTACTATTGAGTTTCGTGTAGGACACTTGATGAAGAAATTATGTTCTCAAAACATTATGCATTTGTTTGATTATGTTCTCAAAAAAGTATGGTTTCTTTGATTAGAATAGAGAACATTTCATTTCTAAAGGTTAATAAAATTTGTCTCAATTATTTAGTGTGCTTGCACATCATAGCATGGGCCAACCACACAACATAAGTTTTTATTAACACTAATCATTTTTCTACAAATAGATGCTATAGATGAGACAACATAAGTCAAATATAAAGGAGAAATGTTGGACTTGGGGGCAAATTGAGGGCCAAGTAATATTTACACATTAGAAAACTAGATACAAAACATATATAAAAAAGTACCATGTTGAATTATCGATGATTCTCAACCCATGTAGTGATCATCACTCATCACTCCTTTCAGGATTTTTGTCAACCAGATGGTTGTTTCTCTTGGGGAGACTTTACCACGTCCAAAAGGCCTCATAACTATGCCAAGTTCTTCTAGTCTTTCTTGTTGGAGTAATTATGTACTAAGCTCTGGAAAGCCTTCAAGAGATTCTTATCTTTGTTGACATGATTTAAGATCTACTCCTCCCCTTAATCATTGCTGAGAATAATTAGAATCTTTGCTGGAGGTTGAAGTTGTCTTAAGGTGTTGATCTGCAATATGATGACCAGTAAATATAGTCATTCCCATGGGGACTGACAGGACATCTAGATGATTATCGTCTGCATCTAAAAAAGAATTCACATATGTTCTTCCTTGTAGCAAGCTTCCCATAGTTCCTATCTCTGACTCAGCTTGATTTGTACCGATTCAAAAAGTACTGTGTCTAATTACATGGATAACATCATTGAAGGTTGGTTTCACATGAACTAAAGTAGGAGATTTTGCATTGATCTGGATTGTGCACTTCTCATGTGTTCTATCAAAGCCTAGAAATACAATATGTTTGACAATGAACTTCATTGTGATTTTATAGCCAAACTTATTATCTTTCATTTTCTTATATGTCCGTTTTCTCTTTTATATATTTAACTTCTTTCTTTTAATATAGAAAAACTCAAACTTCTGAAAACAAATCTTGCAATCAAACTATAAAAAGAATTTATTTTTAATGAAACTACCTTTGGGCATATAATCTTCCAAAACAACACTAAAATATTGCATCCAAAGGTCTTGGTTTGACCATATTTTTGTGTTATTACTTCACTATCAGTGGTTGGTTAGAAGCAATAAACTCATGAAAAATGGTGTGGTCTAAGAGGGTCCTTAAGGCCTTGAAGGCCTTAAACTAAAAGTAGTGTTGTAGTTAAATGCAATTTGTTTGAAAGATAATTAGTCAGTCCATATTATTTTGATGCACTAAATAATATGGATTTTTGCATAGAAATAATATGGACTATTATGAAATAATACTTAAAGACGACAGAAAAATATAAGACAACACTAGCTTTCATAGAAATCATGCAAAGAGAATATAATGTGATTATGATGATCACAATAGATGAATACCATTCCTAAACCACTTCCACATACTTGAGTGTCCCTTGATCATCATCATTGAAAGAGTATGAGTAATTTGGAACTCTAATGAAGTTACCTCTGCTATATAGTAATATTCTATCAACTGGAATAATCTTGTAATATTTTATCAATTGGAATAATCTTGTAATATTTTATTATTTTTTATTATATACAAAATGCTATTAATTCTTGTATGTTTACAATTTATATATTTATAGCCTAAATAATTTCTTGTGAAGAAATTCCACACCTGGCAATATGAACCCAGAACAAAATAACAAGACAATTGGTAGATTGTGGTCTCAGTTCCAAATAAAAGTTGATAAATGTAATTGTCCTTGCAAAAAGTGTAAGGGCTTACAAAATTGAACAATTCTAATCACAAATACCCTAATTTATTATAGGCAACATGGTCACATTGAAGGGGGGTACAATTTTTGTCGATTGGTGAATGTGGATTTCCAACTGGAGGAACATGGAGGTGTGAATATCCAAGCCGAGGATAATGCTCCCATGGAAGAAGATGATCCTGTGGAAGAGAACACAATTGAAGATGATGGTATTGGCATAGATGATAATATGCCAGAGGACATTATTAAATAAGATGGTATTGGCGTAGCTGATCAAGATAATCATGATGATGGTACTAGCACATTTGATAAGGATGATGAAGATGTTCTTGATATACCTATACTTGAGAAGGCATACGAGCCCCTATACCAAGGCTCCCAAACAACTCTTCTCTCCGCTATAGTGTTGTTGGTGAACTTGAAGGTTATGAATGGTTTATCCAATGTAGCAATG
>MU223848.1:1186205-1196276 GCA_018584345.1 Thuja plicata
ATCTTCAATGTTAGCATACCATTACTATTCATTATATTAACAATTCATATTTGTTGTTGTAGGTTGATAGGTGAGTTTTTGTTACCACCATCAAACATTTTGCCTCGTTCGTACTGAGAATTATCTAACATTATGAATCAAATTGGATTGAAGTATCAGATAATACATGCATGTCCCAATGATCACGTTCTATATCATAAACAACATGAATTTTCAACAGAATGCCCTAATTGTCATATTAGTAGATATCGGTCAGATCAAATAAAAAAAAGGTGTCTCACAAGGTTCTTCGGTACATTCCCATTATTCCACATCTTCAATGATTATTCAGGTGCACTAGCTTGGCACAATGTATGGATGACCATGCATGCAATATAATTAAAGATGACATTATGTGAATGCCTCTGAATGGTTCTGCATTTAAAGACATAGAAACAAAATGGTCACACTTTAAAGAAGAGCCTCCCAAAATCAAGCTTTCATTGGTAGCGGACGGTGTCAATCCATTTGGAGATATAAGATATGTTTACTCAGTGTGGCATGTTTTTGTTATTAACAATAACATTCCTCCTTGGATGTCCATAAAGAGGGAGGACATAATGTTGTCAATGATTGTACCAGGTATTTTTTCATTTAATAGTTATCTAAATTAATTTATAAACACCGCATCAAAATGGTCATAATAATTATGTAATGTTTTTGTTCATTCAACTAGGTAAGTTCCAAGTTAAATATATGAACGTGTATATTGAGCCCCTTATTCACAACTTGTTGAAGTTATGGAATGGGGTCACTATGTTTGACATCTCTAGACCAATAGGACAAAGGCAATTTCAATTCCATGTAATGCTTGTAAGGACAATACATGATGCCCCTGGGCTAACTCATTTTTGCGGTATGTTATATATTGTTAAGGTCACATATTTTTGGTATGTTATAGTGCTTACATATTATTGCTATATGTTTAAGTTGTGAATGATAATTTTCCATGATCCAATTGTATGGTATCTTTTAGGTCTTTAGACAAATGGTAAATTTGCATGTCGAGTTTGTTGTCCAAAGATGAAATCTCATCATTCAAGAAGTTTAGGAAAGCAGGTGTTCGATGAGTTTAGACACTTTCTCCACAATGATAATAAGTATCGAATTATTGAAAAACATCTTTTTAATGGGAAAGAAGAGACAACATCAAGGCCACAAAGAATGACACCTTGTCTATGGAAGTTGGAATACAATAGATTACATCGCCGAGGTAATATCATTCCATCTGATGATTTTTGTTTCAAATTTATATTTTGATATTGTCTTTTATTTAGTAATGATGTAATTGATGCTCATGAAGGTCGTCAAGTCATCAATGACCAACTTCTTAGAAGAATAAAAAGTTATCCTAGTCAATTTAGTAGGTTTCCATACTACAAGGATCTCTAAATTGTGCATTTGTTTTATGCTATGCATATTGGAAAGAATGTAACAGAGACACTATGGAAAATATTGGATGGAAGGCATGACAAAGAAAAAATTGCCAAAATTTATAATGACATTTATGAATCCAATCATGCACTAAAAAATTTCATTGAATCAAATAGCAATGGAGACCTCATAAATACAAGTTCCCTTTCTTGGTTATTAACTGAGCAGCAAAGTGATGCATTAAAAGAAGTCAGTAAAAAAACAAAAATTTTAATAGGATTTGCTGCAAATATAAGTAGTCTTGTATCAAAGAAAGGTGATTTTGGGCCAGGGTTGAAAACACATGAATGGCATACCTTCGTCAAGGTAAATCATGTTCTCTATTTACAATATATTTGTAAAATTGCATGTACTTTTTATTATATTATTTTATAATATATTGAAAAGATTATTTTTTAATTATTGCAGCAAGTCCTACCTCTATCCCTTCCACACCAGTTTGACAACAGTGTTAAACAAGTTATATACGATCTTGGAAAATATATGAGGTTAGAAGTGTTATTTCTTAGACTTGTTGTACAGATATTATATTTATGACTTGCTTTACTTTTTATGTAATTTATTGTATATTTTTTTCTAAAATCTTGTTTATATGTTCTTGCGAGTTGAATCTCTTTTAGGTGGTTATCATCTAAAGAAATTGATAAAAATGATATAAAATATTAGAAGAGAAAATTCCCCAGCTTATGTGTGAAATACAAAAGTGTCTACCTCCAACTTTTTTTAATGCTCAAGAACACTACCTCATACAACAAGTTGAGGAGATTGAGTGTGGATCTGTACAAACTAGGTCAATATGGATGGTTGAGAGGCACTTAAAATTTATGAAGGGCTTGGTTCAAAAAAGAGCACATCCTAAGGGTTCTATGGTGGAGGGATATATGGTATAGGTCCATGATGTGCATCACAGTGGTGGAGGTATTAATTTTCTATTGGAAATAAATTACGTAATTATTAATAGAATTTAAATCTTTAATTGTAATTGGCCTTGTAACCTTTTTTTGAATATTTTAGAGCATGTTGAGCATGTTGAGGTGGTGGCAGATCAAAATGTTATTTTTCATGATGTGGCATTTCCAAGTAAAGAAAAATGCATGTTATGTTCTATTGGTTAGTGAAATACATGTAACAGTAAAAAAAGTATGCAAATTTAACCAATTTACTTTTTATTGCAGCAGACCCCCCTTTAGTGCAGCAGCCTCATGCTCCTCAAAACATGAGGAAGCATCATAATTTTATATCATATCCACAAGAGGAGGAGGAATATATTGATGCTCCTGGAAGCCTTTTCCGGCTTAAGAAATCTAAGAAAAACCCAAAAAGGAAATAATTTCTTAAAAATGCTCTTTGATAAAACTTGTTTGATTAACTTTGTTGGATGATGAAAGAACGTTGTTTTAATTAATTATCTATGAATGTTGCATATTAATATTGAATTTCATGTCATGTTAATGAATATTTTTATGTGTTAATGAATTCTTGATTAGTGTTGCGTATTAATGAATGTTATATCATATTAATGAATGTTATGTGATTGTATTGATTGAATGTTATAGTTCATAAATGGATGAATGAAGTGTGTAATTAGATGATAATGGGGAATTTAGATTGATGTTAGGGGAGGGGGGGTGAGGATAGATGAGCTTCCACCTTCACATAGTTGGCCTTGTTAAGTAGAGAATATTAAAGTATTCTCGAAACCAAGTGAAGCTCAAACTAATATAACTTCATTATTTAATCAATTTCATTCGTTCTAGGTCTTTTCTCATAAGTGCATTTTGAATGTGTCATTGTCACGCAACTATCAAATAAAAAACTGGAAGGGCCAATAGTCAAATTGTCTGGCATGATTTCGCTTCATTTTGTGTAAGTATTCTCTTCTTGAATGCGTCAACCTCTCTTGGCCTAATCTAGATTATTTCATTGGTTTTTGTTTTTGAGTAGGTGAAGTGTTAAATTAGTTCCTTTGGACTCCCATTTCCTCACATTAAATTTACATTTATCTAAGACTAAAATATCTTTATATAAATATTGACTTATTAAGTAGCTTGGAGAGATTGAGTCAAAATCAGGTCATGAGTTTAATTTAGCACAAGAGTGTTCCACATGTTGATGCATAGTTGTGTCCCACATTCTATCATAATAAACCATTTATTTCATTCTAATTGGTTAATTTATTATGTTGATTGGTTTTTATGGTGAAAGAGATGCTACCCATGTACTCATAATAGACCATCTCTTGGACAGGGGCTTGCAAGATGGAACTTTTTGAATTTAATGCTCCATCTGATGTTACAAAGGATGATGATTTATCATTTTATCCTTACTTGAATATCTTTAACACTCCATTGAAGCACCTTGTGCTTCAAATCAATACTGGCAAGCCCATTTTTTAAGGTAAGCTTGATGTTCTGAAGAACCATGGATATCTCTTTCCTTGAAAACTGTCTGTCTATGACAGGTAATTTTTTTTTTAGAATCCTGAGCTTACAATTAGCAATGGTATATCATCTTCTTCAGGAGAAGGTGATTCTGACATAGAATAGAGCAGCAAGATCCTAACAAAGGAGCCTTATAAGCTTAATAATCATGATCTTCAAGCTTTATCAGAAATGCCTAAGCATATAAATGATCAAGATAATTCCCCTTGCTTGAACACCTTGTCTGTGAAGGACATTGGTAGCTCATTAAAGAATTGTGAGGTTAAGAGAAGTAGTGAAATTTCTTCTTGTTTAGGAGTAGTTAATTCTGTTACACACAAGGTGTAGGAGATCCTTCCAACTGAGGCTTCCAAGAATGAATTTTCTCAAATAGATGATTTTTCTATAGAAAGAAGTGGTGATAGATCTCCTTTCTTGAATACATTTTTTGTACACAAGATCGATTCTACATTGAAGAGTTTTGAACACACAAGTAGTGATAGCATTTCACCTTGTGGTAAGCTCTATTTTAAAGAGTGTCACAACAAATCTCCTTTTATTGAAAAAATCATGTGTTGATCCCTTCATTGTATTGAGCAATTTTGAATTTGTCTTAAGAGTGATATATCCCTTTGTTATATACATCAGTGATGTTAGATACAATATTTATCATTTTATTGCATGTTCATTAATTGGTGCTTGAGCGTTGAGAATAATTTGTGACAAACTGGTTGTCATACTTAATCCAATTTTAATTATTCTAGAAACTTTTCCTTCAGTAGGATTCTATGCAAATCTAGGTACAGCCTGGTCCAGGTTTTGGACTAGTTTGGATTTGGCCAAGGTTTTTGAAGAGTTACATATGTTGTTAAATATAATGTTTATCTTTTAGTTGTCTATCTTTTAATTTTGACTAACTGTTGTAATATTTAATCCTATCTTTAATTTGATCATATTCTAGAAATCTGCCCAAAATCCTATCGTTAAGAAAGAAGCTAGCGGTAGTGAAGATGACTCTTCTGATGAGAGAAAGGAAGAACCCACACCTCAATATTTGATACCCAAATTATGTCATATTTTTATTTTATTTACTTGTTTCTGATGATATGTGATCCTATTTTCTATTTGGAGATTATATTAACATGTAAATGCCTTTTAGAAAACTGTCACCAAGCCAATTGTTAAACAAGAAAGTTGTAGCAGTGAGGAGGAGTCTTCTTTTGGGGAGAGTGATGAAGAGCCTGCACCTCAAAAACCATCTCAGAAGGTACCAATCATGTTTTCCATTTGCTTATATTTTTGTATTGGTAAATCTCCTTTGTTGCATGTCTTTTCTTTTGATTACTATGGTTGAGATATATATCTTATATTTAACATTCAACATCTTTACATTTTAGAACATGTGGCATGTCTTCAGAGGATTTTGAACATGATTCTTTTTATGAAAGCTTTAATTTTTTACCACTTGAGCTCTTCCCATTTGACATTTTTTGACTTACCTTTTACATTGGTGATAAAATTGGCTTTTTTGATGTTTTTGTGATTGCAATAGTTGTTTGGCCTGTGTAATTTTCAGATGTCACACAAAATAAAACAAGTTTAATAGTCATGGAAGAAAAAAATAAGAAATAATAAAATCCTTAATGTAAGATTTATGTAGTGATTCAGAACATTGGGCAATGTTGCACAATTTAAAAAAAAAAGAATCGTTAAAATTCACTAATGTCAAATCTTTGAGATGAAATTTACATTTAGTGAAATCTGTAATCTTTTAGCTTAAACTTGAGAGCATGCATGTAATGGCTGCTTTTTGTTCTACATATTAAGCATGGAAATAAAATAAAATCCATGTAATGTTTTTTATTATGGTAAAAATAGGTTTTGAAGTGGCCTTGAAACCCTACACAAGTAGATTTTGAAAGGGATCTGCAACCCAGTTAAGAAGAAATGCTGCTAAAGAGTGAGCAATTAAAACCAGCTGCCCAAAGCCCAAGAACTACCTCCAACTAAAAAGGGTGAATCACTGAAACCCTAGTTGCCCAAAAAATAGGCATAAGCCTTACAACATTAAATTTGAAGAAGAAATACTTCCCTCCAAACCAAGCACCAGGGTTTTTACTTGGAACCCAGAACCAACAAGACCATCATCAAAGTGAAACACAGCCCCAAATCTTACCTTTAACCATAACCAAAAACTCCCAGCAGTCAGGATGGGCCCTTAAAAACTAACAACATCCATCTTCCTACACCTACCAGTCATAAACAACAAGAAAGAAAAGGAGGAAAAACAACAAACTCCCTCTTCCTCATCTTTAGTCACAAATATGATGCCCTTCAACATAGAAGGTGATCCTCTAGCTCTGACAAAGCACCTCATTTTTAGCACAACCCTCTTAATCTGCAACAAGCTTACCCCTAGCCATTTCCAGCAAGCTTTAATGTGGCTACAAGAGAGAAGCTACCACACACCACTTCCAGCATTCTCCTCCCAACAGCCGCAAACCACCTCAATAGGAAACGAGGGAGAAGAGATCTGGAAAATAGCAGGGAACCTTCTCCAAAAATCCACTCAAAAAACTCCCACCTCTATGGGGTTATACACCACCTCAATAGGATTATAATGCAGAGGAAAAGGGAAATAAAAGGGGTACATCCCTAAAATAAAAAACTTCCAGCAATAGGGGATAACCAAAATAGCTAAAATTAAACCATAATGACAAGAAAAGAAAATAACAACCCAGATTGGGTCAAGTCATTCATCCATGATTAAACAGGTGAACCTCCCACCAAGATTTTCACTGAATTTGCATCTGGGTTTCTTTTCCATAGCCAAAAGAGTCCCTCTACCATGACCAGGGTAGAAAAAATAGAGGTTCTCGCAAGCACCTCCACCTCTCCACAAAGACAACCATCTGAGAAAAAAAAGGCTTCTACAAGGAATAAGCCCATCATCCGGTAAACTGCCAACTACGCCGAGAGGTAGGTCTCTCAAAGGCAAAATACAGGAAATGGTGGAAGAGGTAGGTCCAGAATACCCCAAAGCCTGAGAAAGTTGAGAGGATCCCTCCAGGTCATCGAATCCAGAGATCATAGCCCTAAAAATATACATATGGGCACTATGGTTGTCCCCAAAAACCTGACCCCCAGGAACAAGAGAGATAGAACTCTCAACATTCAAGGTCATCCTCCAAAGCACTCTACCAACATTCCTTTCATGAGAGAGCAAGGGGCTCACCCTCCCCAAAAGAGGAAACATGGCCCTAATCAAGCCACTTCCCCCGCCAAACAGTGAGCCAGTCTCCATCATTGAAAAATCATTCGCAACATCCTCCCACCCGAAAGATGGCTCATAAGCCACCAAAGGCTCTTGGCCACCATCGCTTAACAGCTGAGGAGGCATGAACCTCTGCCTGCAAATAGAAGAGCAACTGAGAGAACTAGCCTCGCAACCTTCTGAGGAGCACTCCTCCCCATCTGCCTCATCATCCTCTCCTTTAGCCCCTTCCTCCTCTGTGACCCCTCCACTAGAGGGAACCCTAACACCCATTCCCTCACCCACTCTCACTATCATCTCCATGATCTAAAATCCATGTAATGTTACTCTTAAAGTTTTTCTATTATACTCATAATCTCAAAATTTTATAAGAAAATCATCCATCACATTGAACTAAAGTCACTAAAATATTACAAAAACAAAGGGAGTGTGTTTATATCATACAAGATACATGAAAGGGGTGGGCCTTGACCACTGAAAAAACTCTCATTTTACCTCACAGGACTCAAACATAGCATCAGTTGAATGTAAAATAAACACAACAACACTAGAAGTTTTCATTAACTATTGTCCATGTATCCATTTGATTTCACAATAAGTTAAAGTGATAATGCATGAATACATTACATTCTCTAGTGGACATTAATATCTAACTTTTAGGCATTTTGTTAATCAATCTAGATGCATTTTCTATGATTCTACATTTTTTATTCATGTCTACTAGGGATTTTACATCTATGATATCTCTCAAAAAAATTCCCCCACCATTATGCTTTGATGCACGTCCATACCCTATTCCAAAGCTCATATTTTGGCACATACATGGTGGACACGTATAGTGAATTTGGCTTTATACCTGCCAATTGCATTTTTTAAAGTTTCTAAATAATTTTCAAAAAATCAATTATGTTGAAATTTTGCACTAATTGCATTATATTGGATGACATATCTTTGAGGCATTGTGTGAAACAGTTCATGCACCTTGTTTGTGCTTACACATTTTGCATACATATCTACGCAAGTATTTTTTACAATAATGGTTGATATTTGTGTACTCTAAAACTAAAATTCTATGAATGTCAAAATGCATTCAGCTAGCATGACTTTCCATATGTTTACTTATTTGGACTATCATTCCTTTTTTGGGAATTTTATGGATGAAGACATCCTTGATTTGAATTTATCTTTGTAATATGTAGTTGCAAGCTATTCGGAAATCTAGAAAGAAAAATCTTTCTTGCATACTAGTAACCTTGGTGTGCTTCATGAAGACTTATAACATATTTATGAAGACTTATAGCATATTTATGCATACTAATGTTATGTGTCCTTATGGTTATTTTTTAACTGATAATGAACTAGGGGCCTTGAATGACTTAACTAGGATCTTGTATTAGATATTTCTGCAACATACAGACAACGTCCTCCTTCATTATTGACTATTCTTTCATCTCTGAATTAATTAGTCCAATTAATTCTACCTTTTTTAATACACAGTGTGCAACTAACCTTTGTTTTCAATATTAACCTCACTATTTTGACATATAATAGATCATTGTTATTGCACATCAATATTCCTTGGCCACTGTTAATTCTTGATTTTCTTTGGCATTGAAGTGACTGCCCTTGATAAATGTGGTTATGTTACTGTTGTTGTTCCTTGTAATGATTGATTCCCATGATGTCTACTGTTATTGTCCATCATTATTTCCTTCATGTTGGATATACTTGTTTGTCATTGCTTCCCTTGGTTCCATTTGCTATCTTTAAGCCTCACTATTGACTGTACTCACTGTTCAAGCATGATACCACTGATTTGACCTAGACATGGTAATTTCATTACCACTAACTTCATAACATTGTCATTTATAACATTCACATGCTTTGATCAATGATTCATGGCACTGTTGTAGCATTTTAATTATTGGCATCATGATTATGACCACATCAGTATTATTTTATTTCTTGTAGCACATAATAGTTAGCACTAGTTTTTTACACATCGGGACAATGATTTTACCATTTTATTTTAGATATCATTGTCATGACTACTATGATTCCATACACCTGTACCATGCAATCATGCTACTATCATGCTTGTCTGTGATTGCAGTCATAGCAGCCATGTGATTTGATCCTCGATGTTTCCTTTGTAATGATTGATGGTACTATTGTCTACTATTTTTATGGTATGATCCAAAGGATGTTTTCATGTCCACCTCTCTTTATGTATTGTTGACTGCCCTTTAATCAATGAGTATCATAGTCTTCTTTATATCATTAGCATTCCATTGTCTATATGACTGTTTTTCCTTGGATTTTGATCCTCAAAAAAGTATTTTCCTTACTTATGATGTCCACATTTAAATGAACCCAAAAATCAATGATTCTCTGGCTTTTTTTTACCTCTATCACTGTTTCATTCTCAAACTGATTAACCATATTTTGAATCACCCCACACATAGGTTTTACATCAGATTCAACACTGGTTTCTATCTCTTTCCTATGTGATTTTGATCTTTCATGTTTGCAATGTTACAATATTTTCGTTGCACTGTTGTCTTTGATCTATTTTTTTCCCTCTCCACTATGTACAACCATCCATCAAGTCATAACTGAAAATGGATTGATTCTTGGTATTATAGTTGTAAATTCTCTTGCATATATGTATGCAAAATGTGGAAGAATAAACAAGGCACGCGAACTATTTAACAAAATGCCTCAAAGAGTTGTCATCTTGTGGAATAAAATGATTGTAGGATATGCACAAAATGATATTGTTGAAAAGGATTTAGAAACTTTTAAAGAAATTCCACAACCTTTTCCAGCATTCTTAAGGTCTATGCAAAAATGGGAGCTTTGGAATAGGGTATGAGCATACACCAAAGTATAACATAATGGATT
>MU223848.1:1204686-1223568 GCA_018584345.1 Thuja plicata
AAAGGTTGTCCGGGGGAAATAAATCCTCTGGGCCTTCAAGCACCTGGGTGTCGGGTCACGACGGTGCGGGGCTCGGTTGGGAGAGGTGACTATTTTTGAGGGGGATAGCTGGTTACTTCAACTCATTCTCCTGGAGATTTAGAATAGTAAGGGTTTCCCGGAGCACTCTACACTTAGCAAATAAAACGAAAAAGATCTTGCAGGGTTAGAGACATTTATCTAACTACAGTCATGCTGAAAAAGTCTGGAACATCGACAATAATCTGAAAGACTACACTAAATACTGAAGAAAAACACAACCATCAGTTAGCATTTCATCAGTAGCGGAATAAATAGGTCATTAATCTACTTGAACATATCAGAGTAAAGGACATACAGAACATTAAAACATGAAATACCATTAACTCAGAAGCAGAGACGTTAACAACTTCATTGCCATGAATCCTTCCTTCTTCATTAATGTTTGGTCCAGCAAGCACTGGTGCATGATACAATGGTGGCTCCAAGGGAGCATCTAACTACCGAGAATAGAACAATGGAGCATTGAGCTCTGCAACTAAAATCTGAAATCACCTTGCTATTTCTTATGGACAAAAAAATTATCAATTTTGCCGACCCTTGGAAATGGGCCGATTTGCCTATTTATACAACTCTTTCTAACCCTAACCCTATTTTACTGTGCTTTAATAAAATAAAATATCTGGGGGCCGGTACTACCTGCGCCACCCTACAAAACACCTAGAGACAGAATAGGTCTGCCATGTCAGAAGAAGAAGACAAGAATATAAATCGAAAGAATCGGCCTCTAGAAGAGAGCCAAAGAGAAGAAAGAGGAAAGTAGGTCCCCCGGGGACTGAGGCTACATGCCTCATAAATGGGAAATGCGGTGCCCTATCTCCAATGTGCCAGGTGTACCTTTGAATGATGCCTCAAGAAGATCACCCTGTTAGAAGCCAATTGCCGAGCCAATGCCTCTTGATGTGCTCAACTACCCTCTGACAGTCTTTATAAACCGCTTCTGAAAATGACCGGTTGGCCTCGGGGACCGGGACACGGATCACTTTAAAGAATACAAAATTTTGGATCCGGAACTCCGGGATCCGAGAACTTAAGTCTCCAAAAGAATAAAGAATGCTTAAAGCCCAAATTTTCTCGGTTCCCGGAGAACGCTCAAGGCTGCTTATTATCATTGAAGGCCTAAAGGATGCGGAAAATGCCATCTTCATCAATCTTCCTTAGGCTGGCCCTTCTGTGTCTGGCCACTTCAACTTGTTCCACCAAGTCTGAAACATTATTTCAGAACTCATCTGCCATCCTTGCGGCATCATGGCCTTTAAGCACCATTTTGGTTAGTTTTGCCATTCGGGCCCCATCCATCCCCTCCGGGGATTGATACCGAGATGCCATTCTTTCATCAAAATTCCCCAACACTGATTCCTTAGGGGTATAAGTATTTGTGCCAAGGGGATCAACCCCGGAAGCTTTTGTTACAAATGACCTATATAAATTGGAAGAATGCTTTAATGTGTTTACCTTTTCCTGTAAAGACTCTACTAGTTGCTTGGTTACCTCCAATGTGAGGTCCAGTCTGGAGTGCTGAGCCGTTACGAAATCAAATGATTCCTCACCCAGAATTCTGGATTCAGAAATTATGTCTTCTCCCAGGGTGACGAGCTCTTTGAACTCTACCTTCCACGCCTGGTAATTTTCGGCGTCAATCTCCCACTGCTCAATCAGTGCTTCCGCCTGCAAAATAATCTGTCGAGCCATATATAAATCTGGGAGAGTGGCCGCTAGGAAACACCGGGTGTTTCCTACCTGTAGCGCGGCCCATTCGTCTACTGCCTGGGCCTTCTTCTTCATTACTTGCAGGGAGTCTATGTCGCTCTACGGTAATTCTTCTGATGTGGAGGTCTATGGAGGGGCAGCGTTGAGGGGTCAGGCCAGCTCTGTAAGCAACCCCATGAGGTTTGCATTCTTCTCCTTTTCTGCCTTGAGCCTTTGGGCCTCTTTTTTGTATCGGGCCTCCACTGCCCGGGCCGCCTCCTTTGGCAGGTCTACTTCACCCTGCTTTCCTCTTTTTCCCAAAGATACCTCTGCGATATTATAATCTGCGGGGTCCACGGTCGCTTCATTGGTGTCTGGGGGAGGCGTTGCTACTACTGCAACTATTTCTCCGCCCGGCCCAGTTCGGAGGGTATGAACTGTCTGGGCCTTCTTTGCTTTTGGCGGGGCCTGGGATAGGGCCATCGTTTTGGCCAGGGAGAGAGGGACTGTTGGGGCAGATTGGACTTTCCTTTTTCTACTTTCTGCCAGCCATGGAGGTGGGAGAGGTGGCCTTCCTGCCAGAGTGTGTTCTTCAGATTCTCTCCCAGTGTCCGGTGGTGGCTGCTCCTTTTCAGCATGTACTTTTGTATCTCTCCCTGTCGAAACCTCTTCTTCAGCAACATCCTCTTCAATTTCCATCTCCTCAGCCTGGTCCCGGATGTCAATTGATGTGTCTAGACCCTGGTCAGCTTCCTCGGGGATCTCTTCTTCATGTTGCTCCTCTTCCTCATCTGTTGATAGTAGGGGTGGTATCGGGCCAAGATTCAGAGTTTGGGCTGCTGTGATTACCTACCCAAAGGTTGTCCCCGGGAGTGGCCCTGAGAATACAGTGGCTAGGGTTACGGTTGGTCCTGAAGTTCCAGGTCTGGATTCCCCAGCGGATGCCTTCTGTTCACTTGGCAGTTGTTGGTCCACTCCCGGACCTTCTGTTCCTGAGACCCCAGAGATAATCTCTGGTTCTGGCCTCTTTTCTTCTGTTTGCTGCTCCTCTTGTCCTGTAGCTTCTTCTTCCCAGTCTTCCAGATCCATAGCCTCTTGTTCTTGCTCCGGGACTTCTGTCCCCACTTATGTATCGTCCCCTTGCAGATTTTTGAACTCATTTGTTGCAAACATGTCAAACTCCTCTTCTAGAGGGGGACTGGTTGGGTCCTTCGTTTGTTCTGCTTCCTTCTCCGGTTCTGGGGAACTGGAGGAAAGGATTTCCACTTCTTTTGGGAGGGAAGCCCTTGGCACTGGTTCGGCCTTTGGCTGTGCAATATGCTTTCTCTTCCTCCGGGTGATCAGAGGTGGCCCCGCGTCTGCTATTGCTACTGCCTCCATAGGATCCACCCCCGTTGCCTTCGCCATTAAGGCTGCCAGCGATGGGGAGGAAGGAGGAAGAAGTGGTCCGGCCATAAGCGGGGGAGTGGCGAGCCTTGTGATCAACTGCTCCCTCATTTGTTGGGAGGCTGCTACAGATTGCCTAATCTGTTCCTGGATGGGGACTTCCTGCATGGAGGGTGTTGTTTCTATCCCCTTTCCTTTATCTACGCCTTGTGCAGAAGTCCCGGCCCCCAGGGTCAACTTTGGTACCGGTGGTAGTGTTGCTTTTGGTGCCGGCCTGGAGGCTAGGCGTGCACTCCCGGGGCATGCCTTCTTAAAATAGGCATGACTTCTCTCGACCACCTCCCGAGTGAAGTCCTCAATTGTGTGGTCCTCCTGGACAACCCAATTTATTGCCAGCAGTGGCAATTTGTCGATCCCCTTTTCTTTGTACTGGGGGCGTCGTCTGAAAAGCCCGCTGGGAACCTTCAGAGCTTTAGCTCCTGCATCATCCCAGCTGTCATTCTATCATAATTCTAGCTGCGCACATCCATATCATCCTGGCGATCTTCCCAGAATTCCTCCATGTGTGCGTGGTGGGGGTCTGCAGCCCGGGGCAGTGCCGTTGCAATTCTGCCATGCAGATCAAAATTTTTCCGTGCCAGATAAAATTCCTGCAAGTTGTAACATTGAAGCTCATTATCTGCCTCCTTTGCAGCGGCTAGATTGCAGGTGTAGTTCCCACAGGAGATTGGGAACGAAACATTTGGGACCTTCTTGTGGGCCAAGAGGGTATGCAGCTCCATTATCTGTCGGCAATATTCGAGTAGCACGATCTTGTCCCCGCAATGCTTGGGAAACAAGTAGGGTTTCCCAGAGAAGCCGGTGACCCTAATATAAGTGTGCTACTGGAACTGGATGTAGTAGTGCCCATAACTACTAACCAATTTCATCACCTCTGTTGACAGGCGGTATCCGGCATCCCGGGTGGGTGTGAGAAAATGGTAGTAAACGAAGGAGTCATTTACCCGACAGTAACTGGGGAAGCTAGCTTCCCATTGGATCTGTGGGAAATGGTCCCACGGTGCTTTCTATCCCCGGCCAAGTCTGAGAAAACCATCTGTAAGCAGGCCATTGGAGTGGGGCCTCTGTTGGGCCAAAGCCCAGAAAACATAAGAAGTCATATAGAACTTCTTCTTTTCGTTCAGCTGCAGGAACTGGGAGTCGACGTGATTGGAAATTATGGTCACCCAGTCAAAGAACTCTCCCTTAGTGGAGATGCCCAGGAGGAAATAGTACATCCACTTTGCGAATTCCTGGGCGGAGGGTTGCCCAAATACCTGGGCCAACGCTATCATCCCCATTTGGATGCTTTCCTTGAATTCAGAGCGGGGGATATCTATCTTCAATCTTTTGGGATCCCTCTTTGGGACCTTTAGCCAGTGAGTGTTCATGTACACCCAGGCGGCATCCTCTATTTGGTTGAATTGTTTCAAGGCATCGGTCCTTGTGACCACCGTGGCCCTATCAAATTGCGGTATCCCCAGTCCTGCTTGGAAAGTAACTGGGTCAAGGGACACCAGTGGAGTGGGGAACCCC
The DNA here is from genome assembly GCA_018584345.1 of Thuja plicata. NCBI lineage: Eukaryota > Viridiplantae > Streptophyta > Pinopsida > Cupressales > Cupressaceae > Thuja > Thuja plicata. The sequence goes on from MU223848.1 coordinate 1,209,415, forward strand.
ATAGGTTCTGCAGCTGCAGGCATGACGGCCCAGATGGAAGAGTTATAGTTGGCAGCCAGGGTGAGAACAAGCTTCGGAGACTGCACGGAGCATGGGAAACAAGCTGCCCAGAGAATTCTGGAACCCCCGATGTTGGTTGCAATTTTGTCTCCAGCCTGTCGCTGGATATGCATTATCTTGACCAGGGCCTGCATTTCTGCCCAAGTCCCGACACTGGGGTCGGTCATCAATTTTACCTAGGACTCAACCTTTGAGCCCACAATCTCCTCACCCTGCATATACTTCATGGTGAGGGGTAGCTTTGCCAGGGCCTTCTCTATTTTAGACTTTGCCGCTGCCCTGGTCTCAGTTGTGGATGACAACTCTGGACTTCCAGGAGGAGATGAGGCAGATGCTTCAGACATGATTGTAAAGTGAAGTCCGTACCTCCAAGACAAAGTGACCGTCAGAACATATTTATCAAAATAAAACAATAACTCTGGGGTCCAGAGATCTTACCACCGCACCGTTTTCTTTTTCTGAAAAGTTAGTTTTTCGCATAAGTATCCGAAAAGCAAAGCATAAACTTAGTATTTTCACTGTATCTCCGGGTCCGGGAAATTTTATCACACTTGAGGATGTCATGGGATGAATGGCAGAACGGGGGCCTAAAGCCCGGAGAAATGACCGTTAGTAAAAAATAATGTGGAAGCAAGTCCACGTGGACACCACGTGCGCAAGCATTAAATAGATGTGACGGCACTGGCGGCGGAGCCAACTGTTCAAACGCGCGAAAAGGGAAAGCCACTTGGCCAGAAGTAATTGCGTGCATGGGAAATAAATGAGGCTTTGACAGCCTTGATGGAGGAGAGAGAAAACTGCCAGTTTGAAACTGGCCGAGAGCCGAGTTTCAAACAGGTGGTTTTCTGCCTCGAAGCAAGCTTGGAGGCAAAAAACCAGCAGCAAGGATGACTCGACCAGCTCGTCGAGTCACCTGGAAGGATATAGAGAGAGCTGAGGGGTATATACATGAAAAGGAGGGAGATATACAAGGACTACCTATAGAAATATACATATATACGTGAATATACACGTAGACGACTCCGCGGGACAACCAGACACGGCAGAAACAGCTATATACAATATCTACATTATGCACATGCTATCCACAGGCTATTTACAAATTATTTACAAACTATCTACATCTGCACAGAAGGCGGACAACCTTCTGGCAGAGCTGAGCCACCGGCAAGCGGCAAAACCAGAAGACCAAAGAAAAACAACAAAGAAACAAAGAAAATGAAACGAAAACAAGCAAACCCAAAGAAAACCAGAAACAAAAGCAAAGCGAAGAGGAGGGAAGCAGAGAAACCAACCTGAAAATGCAGAAGGCAGAAGAAGGGAAAGATTACCAGAAGAACTCTACAACAACTTCAAATCGTCAAGCCATCGAGATCACCACCACGGAGCACTAGTGTACGTCTAAGAACAGTAGAGGGTGTTAAGCTATGATAACCACAAATCTCTCTAACTGCTCTGTTAATCGCTCTATTTTGCTCTAAGTGCTCAAAGATTTTAATCACGGTAAATGAAAAAATGACAGGCAAGTCTATTTATACCCGTGGTAAAAAGTAATCCTCCTTACTCCGGAGATTTCAGGTCTGGCAAAACCTCCAGACTCCAGGCCTGGGGTTTCCTTATGAGGATGTTCCTAAAACTTAGGAACATCATCAAAAAGAATCTCAGAGTCCGAAATCAAGCTTCCAACCTAAAGGCAACCTCCGAGATTCGGGATCCCGGAGAGAAACAAATAAAACAAGAAAACAACACACACCAGGGAGAAAAACCCCGAAGAAAGAAAGCAAAAAAAAAGAAAGACAAGGCAAAGCCACAGCAAAAAGCAAAGCAAAAAAGGGGGACCCAACATTTTGCACACAAAATGTAGGGACGGGGATGCAGGGCATAACAAATGGCGACTATCTGGGACAAATGTCTTAGCGCATTTGAGAACCATAGAATCTCTGGTTAGCACAACTGGAACAAATCGTCCTCTCGAAGGGTTTAACAGGGAGAGAGCGGCAAATCTGAGAGAACCCGACCACATAGGAGTCAGTCTGGAGCCTTTCATCAGTGGTGTCGTGTGTGCTTTGGAAGGAAATCAAGCCGATGACCTCTTGAGAGGAATAGAGAGGCGGTACTAATTACATCAAACCAATCATCAATTTGATTGCTTCTCTCTGGAGGCCGGAGTTTCATCCCACTTTTCCTGATATTATTTTATTCATTTCCAGGTGGTGGAAGGCGGTACTTCTTTCACCATTGAGCTTAAGCTTAGCTAAATTCAAATGGCGGTACTTCTTTCACCTGTCCACCTATGTTTAGATATTCAAAGAAGATAAAACTCCAGACTCGGGAAGGATTTCTTTAGATTTTAGATGTGGATCAACCAACCAGTATAGCTGCTCTACCCTCAATGTGTCTGATTACTTGTTCCCTATATTATTATTGTTCACTGATTGCCAGACTCCCAGAGACAACACCCAATGGAGATTTCTCAAAAATGTGCCATAACCTGCAAAAAATCCTGGAGACCGGGTTTGATTCCACCATGACAAAGACAGATTCTAGAGTTCACCATGCCGGAGGAATTGCACCAGAAGCCAAAGTTATGTGAAGCATTTCCGTTCCTACAAGATGGAACAGAACACCGGGGCCAAAAGAAAGCCAGAAGCGAAAACAAAGACAAACAGTGAAAAGGGAGACTGCCCCGGAGGGCAGCCAACAAAACTATTTACAAGGGGACATTTACATAAAATACAACTTTTGGACAATCTTACCCTTATTCGAAGTAATGCTTGAGAAACTACACATTAACAGGCAATGCAACAGGTTCTCCAGTCAAGGTGTTAAGGCGGTAAGTATTTGCCCCGCAGATTTCTGAGATTAAGTATGGTCTGAGCCAGAGCCGTTGGAACTTGGTGTGTTTTCCTTTCTTCTCCCGGGCCTTGTCCCACAACACGACCAGATCCGAAATCTAAAAAGCCTTGTATTGGGATCTCCTGTCAAACCATCATTTTACTACTGCTTGATGACGCGCAAAGTGTTCAAGGGCTGCGTCTCGTTGTTCCTCCATTCGCACCAGATTCAAAAGTCGAACCTCCACAATATTGTCCCTGTTGTTGAATTCCTGCATAAATTGTAAAACTGGGATCTGTAAGTTGACTGGGAATACAGGGTTCTGACCATAAACCAGGTGGAATGGGGATGTCCCCAGGGCGGCTTTAATATGAACGCAATTCGTCCAGAGGGTGAACTTTAGTTTTTGGTGACAATCCCGGGGGTTTTGTTCCAATAGATGTTTGATCACCTCAAGAAGGTTCTTGTTTGTTGATTCAGCAACGCCATTTCCCTGAGGATAATAGTTGCTGGAGAACTTAAGTGTGATCTTTTAGTTGTAGGTCCACTCGAGTAATTGTATAAAAGAAAACGCCGGACCATTTTCACATACTAAAGAAAAGGGCATTCCAAACCTTGTGACGATGTTTTCTTCCAAGAACTTGATAACTACGTCTGCCGTGTTGTTTTTACAGGGTATAGCTTCAGACCACCGAGTACAGCAATCAGTCACAGTAAGAATATATCGGTGGTTGGCAGACGAGTTGGGGTTGATCTCCCCAATGAAGTCAAATGCCCACTGGGCAAAAGGTCTAGCCTCGTAGACTGGTTGCAGAGGCATGGCTGGGTTACGCTCACGATGCGTTGCAGTTTGGCAAGTATGACATTTCCTGACATGAGCGTAAACATCTTTGAAGATACAGGGCCAATAATACCCAGCCTGAAGGATCTGGTGGGCAGTGGCGTCAGCTGAGCCATGCCCGATTCCAAACTGTCCGTGAAATTCATCAATTATTTTCACAGCTTGTTCCCTATCGATGCACCGGAGGTACACTCCCTCGTAGTTTTGACGGTAAAGCGTAGAGTTTTTGATCATGAAATGGGCGCTTTTCATCCGCAAGGCACGACATTTGTGGGGAGGTAATCCCTCTGGGCATTTTTTGTTTAGCAGTAAGTACACCAAGTCGGTATACCACGGATCTTGGGTAATGGATTCCACCGTATAAGTATGACATTCTACATGGGGAATCCCTTCTGCTATTGTTCGACTTAGTCCCTGGCCTTGGACTATTTTCATGGGCTGCATCTCTAAATCATATTCTTGGAGGATGGCCATCCATTTCCCCTGTCTTTCGCCCAATTCACTCTGCATCAGCAGAGATTTGACAGCTTGGTATGGGATGATAGCATGCACTTTGCTCCAGAGAATATAATGCCAGAATTTCTTCACGGTGTGAACTAGAGTGAAGGCCTATTTTTCCAGTGATGAATACCAGACTTCAGCGTTCTTAAAGGGGGAACTCATGAAAGCAATTAGTCGTTTCTCCCCTTTAAACTTTTGGGTTAGTACTGCTGCGGCAGAATGCGGCGAAGCAAATGAGTATATGTAAAACGGGAGGGAATAGTCTGGACTAGCCAAGACAGGTGCCTCCGTTATCGTCTGTTTAATCTGGGTGAACGCCTGCTTTGCTTCAGGACTCCACTCAATTTTGGTATCCTTTTTCATCATTTCATCGAGTGGTTTAACTATCTCTACGAATCCTGTGATGAGTCGACGCACGAAGTTGATTTTTCCAAAGAAGGATCGCATTTCTTTCTTACTACCAGGCATCTGTAAGTTTAGCAATGCTTCGACTCTATCAGGATCTATGGATATACCCTTCTCAGAGAAGATATGCCCTAGAAACTTCCCCTCGGTGACCCCGAATATGCACTTCTTGGGGTTGAGGGATATTCCATACCGGTGACATCTCTCGCAGATCTGAGCGAGGTGGGCGGCGTGATCACGCCTGTCCCGGGAGAAGACAGTCAAATCATCCATGTAGATGATTATGCATCAGTTTACAAGGCCCTCGAATGCAATGTCCATGGCCTTCTGAAAAGTAGCCCCTGCATTGATCAAACCGAAGGGAATTCTTCTGTACGCAAACGTTCCCCACTTGGTGGTAAACGCTGTTTTCTCTCTATCTTCATATTTGACCATGACCTGGTTGTATCCTGAATATCCATCCAAGAAAGACATCATCTGGGATCCATTCACTATTTGTAACACCTCGTCCAAGGAGGGGAGAGGGTGATTATCTTTCTTGGAGGCTTTGTTTAAATTTCAGAAATCCACGCAAAGGCGGATCTCACCATTCTTCTTCCTGACTGGGACCAGGTTCGAAACCCATGTAGTATGTCAGATTGGAAAGATAATCTGAGCTGACAGTAGTTTTTCTACCTCCTGACGAATCAGAGGCTCTATCAAAGGGTTGACCAGTCTTTGTTTTTGCCGAAAGGGCTTAGTGTCTGGTTTCAGGGGGATGGTATGGGTCATGATGGATATGTCATATGTCTTTAAGTCTTCATACCCCCAGGCAATTACATCAATGTATTCTCAGAGAACCGTGAGAATCTTCTCCTTTTCCTCAGGGGAACAGGAGGTGCCTATGTGGATGATTTTCTCTTCACCGGGCTGGCCGATGTTAACCTTTTCAAACTTTCCTCCCTTAGGGGAGGATGATACCTTCTCACGGGCCCGGGGGTCTGAATCGAAGATTTGTTCCAATGCAACCATCCCCTTAGGGATAGTGTTGGTGGGAAAGTCCATGATCCCATCATTTTCATCACCCTGTCCAGTGTCATCGTGGTCTCGCTCCTCCACTATCTGATCCTCAAAAACACCAACATTGGCCATGAAGGCCAGGATATGTTGATCATCCTCAAAAACCTGAAAGTGGGTAACATTGTCTAGAATGGAGGGGGTGGGGACCATCTCAACTGAAAATCTTCAGAGTCGTGAGCTAGCCATAGGCTCAAGTGTGCTGGCAGAAACAGCTAGGGCATCCGAGACATAGTTCCAGCGCCGGGGAATAAGGTCAATGCCAAAGGCATCGAAATCCTTGATAAGGCTCCAAGCCCGGTTGTGGTACGTGGCCAGCCTTTTGTCGTGACATGTGTATTGACTCCAGACTTGTTTAACAACCAACTCTGAATCACCCAGAGCCTGGAGGCGGGTGATACCTTTCCTTAGTGCGAACAAGAGTCCAAGGACTAAGGCCTCGTACTCCGCAATGTTGTTTGTACAGTTAAACTGCAGCCTGTAAGACGTGAGGAAGGATCTCCTCCGCGGGTTGATTAATTCTACCCCAGCCCCACAGCCCTGTTTGGATCGGGACCCATCGAACTTAAGGGTCCATAAGTCATCGTTTGTAATCTGGGGCTAGGGACGGGGAGTTTTCTTTGGATTGTCGCTGGGAGTCTTGGGGATTCTCTCTTGGACTACCGGCGTGGAAGTGGAATTTATCCCCAGAGGCGTTTCTGTTTGTGATTCTCGGGCGGGTGGCACTAAAGGAGTGCATCCCGTAGAAGTACTGGGTCCCGGGGAAACGGTTGTATGTTCACTCTGGAGGATATCAAGTTGCCGGGTAGCGATTGACAGGCATGGCTCATACTCATGCTCTAAATGTTTTTGGTAATGCACTTAGCACCAAGTGCCGGATAGGAGCGTGGCAAGGGTCGCTGTTGAACCCTGAGAGTTAACTTCAACTCTCACCTTTTCCTCTAAGTCTTGTGCTCTTTGTAATACTACGGGGTCCTCTCCAGGGATAAAATCAAACGTTAAGATTTCAAGAGGTCAGTACACCGCCAGAGAGGTCTCAGAGAAAAGGACTTCATTGACCTTCCCGACTTTGATAAGGGCCTGTTTCATCCGGGGTTCTCTTTCGACCCGGATCTGATTGGATTCTCCTTCCCACGGAAGCCACAAGTGGGTGAAGTCGGTCGAAAAGTATCCATTTAAGGACTTGGACCAATTCTGACTTAGTAACATCCCGTAAGTCTCTGGGATGTCCACCACTTGGATGTCAATAATGCTGGCTATCCTGGGGTCCTGGATAAGATGTATTCGGACATTTTTCAATTCCCCCACCATTTTAACAGCAGTCTTATCCAGTTGGATCACTGCGCCATTAGACGGGGTGGGGTGGAGTCCGAGCTTCTGACAAATGGATAAGGGCATGATGTTACCTGAAGCTCTGGAATCTACTAGGCAGTTGTGTATATTTTTGCCGTAAATGTTCAGACCTAGCAGGAAAGGGGGATCCTCATTATTTCCCTAGAAGATGGCTGCGTTAGCATCTTCGAAGGAGACAGTTTTGGGCGGGCGGTTGACTGCTTTCGGGTTCCCTAAGAGCTTCAAAAGGGACTTCTGCTCGGGACAATTTAACAAAACCTCCATCAAGGTCATGGAGGTGGTGGTCTGCTCTAACACCTTCGTGATGTCGAACCTTCCTCCCGGGAACTGGTGATTTTCCTCCGTGGGATCTTTTGCTTGGTTAGAGCTAGGACCTTTTGGAGGGACGGGTCGATTAGTTGCACTACCCCGGGGAGGAGGAGTGTCTTTGGTAGGAGGTGTGGGCATATAAGCTGGTCCTTTACCCGCCTGGCTCTAGGTGTTGTATGGAGCCCGTGGGTTGGTAAAGGCGTTGGCCTCAAAGGGCGGAATAGATTCATCAAAGAATCCCTGTAGTTCGGATTCTTCCTCATCTTCCTCGGAAGTTCCGAAGAAGATGGTATCACAGGTAAAGGCACTATGGGTTTGCTCTTGGACAGGGGGCTCTGGAGGAGCGGTATCGTGCGATTGCTGCCTGTCAAGCTAGGAGATCATTATGACTTTCTCTAAAGTGGCACAATTTACTTCATTATGGGAACCTGTGTCATGTAGTCTACACCAGTTAGTCATGGGCTGGAAATCTGCAACTGGTGTAAAATGGGATGGTCCAGCACCATTTTGGTTGGTGTTTTGGTTCTGAGGCGGGTCTCCAGTATTAGTGTTGTTGTACTATTGTTGTTGGTTTGGCCTAGGCCCGTTGTTGAAGTTTCTTCCCCTAGCATTGTTGTTTCGTTGGCCGGAGAAGATATTCCCTCTCTGGGAATTTGAATTTTGGGGCGCGTAGGACCCTGCCTTTAGTTGACCCATGTCCATGGTAAGAGTGGACAGCATTCACCGGAGGGATTCAACCTCGGCGGTCAACTGAGTGTTAGCATCACAATGGGATGGTTGTGGCGATTGTTGGCTTCCCGGGAAGGCAGCAGGGTTAACTGGAGTCGAGGGAAGCAATCCCCCAGCTGTGGATGACTGGAAGAAGGGCACTCCAGACAGTTGTGTCTGAGTCTGTTGCGTCTGCTGTGGCTAATTCCAAGGGAAGAATTTTAGACCCGGTGTCATCTGGGTCTGGGAAGGGTAAACATACCGCACCTGTTGGTCTATCAAGGGTGGCGAGGGATTCACCGCCATTGAAGGGGCACCTATTGCCAGATTGGGATTGTAACCCCCGGCATAAGCGGTTCCGCCACGGATCATATTGAAAGGTGTGTTCTGTCCAATCCCTCCCGGGGACTTATTGAGACTGTGGGACAATTCTAAGGCCAAGTTGTAGACTTTTTCCAAAGTGTCCCAGTCGCCCGGAGCGGTTGTTCTCCAGAGGAGAGTGGCAATGAAAGGGTCCATCGCGTTGAGGTATGTTTGTATGGTAACATCTGGAGATGGGACAAAAGGGCCTGTGCACCTCTTCAAGGCATGCTGGAACCTATGGTTGAATGCTACAAGAGGTTCATTGGGTTCCTTTCTGATGGAGATAAACTGGCTATGGGACCAGGCTGGGTCCACATGCACGCAAAAGGCAGCCAAGAAGGCGTCCTCCATATCCTGCCAAGTGTTGATGGAGTTGGCAGAAAGGTTAAGGTACCAGTTCAATTCACTCTACCCTAAGGATAGGGGAAACATGCGGGTCACAACATCTTCATGCTGGATCCAGTGTCGGTTCATGGCATCTTTGTATGCTTGTAAATGTTCTTCTGTGGTCCGTGAGCCTAAGTGCTCATATCATGGGCAAATCTTTTTCGGTTGGGAGGGTAAATCATTGATTGCACCCAAAAAAGTGCCCATTGGGGACCCAGTGTTTTTACAAAGTATGTAGCCATTGGGGGAACTATATGTTGGGTAGTTTGATTACTAGTTCCCAGGATCGTCTAAGGAGTTTGGGTATTCAAGGGTATGGTAGATCCCCAGACAACAGTGGCTGGTATGACTTTCGACGTCCGCTTCTTTCAAGCAGGAGGCTCGAGTTCGACAAACCTTCCGGAATTCGAAGCAGACCTAAGGACTTTTTCAAATTTAGCAGGGGAAAAGGACCCAATCCCACTAAAGGCTTGTCTCCTAAAACTACAACTCGGGGAACCCCCAGGAGGTGTAAAATCAGAATCCTGGGAGGGGGATGAGTTCATGCCCTCCTTCTAGCGCCAGTTTTTGTTGACGGGGTTTTGCTGACCGGGTCCGCCAACAGTCATAAGTTGTCACTGGGTTCCGGAGAAATCGGCAAACTCTGCCTGCAAAGGTTGTCCGGGGGAAATAAATTCTCCGGGCCTTCAAGCACCTGGGTGTTAGGTCACGACGGTGCGGGGCTCGGTTGGGAGAGGTGACTATTTTCGAGGGGGATAGCTGGTTACTTCAACTCATTCTTACGGAGATTCAGAATAGTAAGGGTTTCCCGGAGCACTCTACACTTAGCAAATAAAATGAAAAAGATCCTGCAGGGTTAGAGACATTTATCTAACTACAGTCATGCTGAAAAAGTCTGGAACATCGACAATACTCTGAAAGACTACACTAAATACCGAAGAAAAACACAACCATCAGTTAGCATTTCATCAGTAGTAGAATAAATAGGTCGTTAATCTACTTGAACATATCAGAGTAAAGGACATACAGAACATTAAAACATGAAATACCATTAACTCAAAAGCAGAGACGTTAACAACTTCATTGCCATGAATCCTTCCTTCTTCATTAATGTTTGGTCCAGCAAGCACTAGTGCGTGATACAATGGTGGCTCCAAGGGAGCATCTAACTACCGAGAACAGAACAATGGAGCATTGAGCTCTGCAACTAAAATCTGAAATCACCTTGCTATTTCTTATGGACAACAAAATCATCAATTTCGTCGACCCTTGGAAATGGGCTGATTTGCCTATTTATACAACTCTTTCTAACCCTAACCCTATTTTACTATGCTTTAATAAAATACAATATGTGGGGGCCGGTACTACCTGTGCCACCCTACAAAAGACCTGGAGATGGAATAGGTCTGCCATGTCAGAAGAAGAAGACAAGAATATACATCAGAAGAATCGGCCTCGAGAAGAGAGCCAGAGAGAAGAAAGAGGAAAGTAGGTCCCCCGGGGACTGAGGCTACATGCCTCATAAATGGGAAATGCGGCGCCCTGTCTCCAATGTGCCAGGTGTACCTTTGAACGGTGCCTCGAGAAGATCACCCTGTTAAAAGCCAACTGCCGAGCCAATGCCTCTTGATGCACTCAACTACCCTCTGACAGTCTTTATTAACCACTTCTAAAAATGACCGGTCAGCCTTGGGGACCGGGACACGGATCACTTTAAAGAATACAAAATTTTGGATCCAGAACTCTGGGATCTGGGAACTTACGTCCCCAAAAGAATAAAGAATGCTTAAAGCCCAAATTTCCCCGGTTCCCAGAGAATGCTCAAGGCTTCTTATTATCATTGAAGGCCTGAAGGATGCGGAAAATGCCATCTTCATCAATCTTCCTTAGGCTGGCCCTTCTGTGTCTGGCCACTTCAACTTGTTCCGCCAAGTCCAGAACATTATTTAGGAACTCATCTGCCATCCTTGTGGCATCATGACCTTTAAGCACCATTTTGGTTAGTTTTTCCATTCAGGCCCCATCCATCCCCTCCGGGGATTGATACCGAGATGCCATTCTTTCATCAAAATTCCCCAACACTGATTCCTCGGGGGTATAAGTATTTGTGCCAAGGGGATCAACCCCGGAAGCTTTTGTTACAAATGACCTATATAAATTGGAAGAATGCTTTAATGTGTTTACCCTTTCCTGTAAAGACTCTACCAGTTGCTTGGTTACCTCCAATGTGAGGTCCAGTCTGGAGTGCTGAGCCTTTACAAAATCAAATGATTCCTCACCCAAAATTCTGGATTCAGAAATTATGTCTTCTCCCAGGGTGAGGAGCTCTTCGAACTCTACCTTCCACGCCTGGTAATTTTTGGCATCACTCTCCCACTGCTCAATCAGTGCTTCCGCCTACAAAATAATCTGCCAGGCCATATATAAAGCTGGGAGAGTGGCCGCTAGGAAAAGCCGGGTGTTTCCTACCTGTAGCGCGGCCCATTCGTCTACTGCCTGGGCCTTCTTCTTCATTACTCGTAGGGAGTCTATGTCGCTCTGTGATAATTCTTCTGATGTGGAGGTCTGTGGAGGGGCAGCGTTGAGGGGTCGGGCCAGCTCTATAAGCAACCCCATGAGGTTTGCATTCTTCTCCTTTTTTTCCTTGAGCCTCTGGGCCTCTTTTTTGTATCCAGCCTCCACTGCCTGGGCCGCCTCCTTTAGTAGGTCTACTTCGCCCTGCTTTCCTCTTTTTCCCAAAGATACCTCTGCGATGTTATAATCTGCGGGGTCTGCAGTCACTTCATCGGCGTCTGGGGGAGGCATTGCTACTACTGCAACTGTTTCTCTGCCCGGCCCAGTTCAGAGGGTATGAACTGTCTGGGCCTTCTTTGCTTTTGGTGGGGCCTAGGCTAGGGCCATCATTTCGGCCAGGGAGAGAGGGACTGTTGGGGCAGATTGGGATTTCCTTTTTCTACTTTCTGCCAGCCATGGAGGTGGGAGAGGTGGCCTTCCTGCCAGAGTGTGTTCTTCAGATTCTCTCCCGGTGTTCGGTGGTGGCTGCTCCTTTTCAGCATGTACTTCTGTATCTCTCCCTGTCGGAACCTCTTCTTCAGCAACATCCTCTTCAATTTCTATCTCCTCAGCCTGGTCCCGGATGTCAATTGATGTGTCTAGACCCTGGTCGGCTTCCTCGGGGATCTCTTCTTCATGTTGCTCCTCTTCCTCATCTGTTGATAGTAGGGGCGGTATCGGGCCAAGATTCAGAGTTTGGGCCGCTATGATTACCTGCCCGAAGGTTGTCCCCAGGAGTGGCCCTGAGAATACGGTAGCTGGGGTTACGGTTGGTCCCAAAGTTATGGGTTTGGGTTCCCTAGCGGATGCCTTCTGTTCACTTGGCAGTTGTTGGTCCACTCCCGGACCTTCTGTTCCTGAGACCCCAGAGATAATATCCAGTTCTGGCCTCTTTTCTTCTGTTTGCTGCTCCTCTTCTCCCGCAGCTTCTTCTTCCCGGTCTTCCGGATCCACAGCCTCTTGTTCTTGCTCCGGGACTTCCGTCCCCGCTTGTGTATCGTCCCCTTGCAGATTTCCAAACTCATCAGCTGCAAACATGTCAAACTCCTCTTCTGGAGGGGGACTGGCTGGGTCCTCTGTTTTTTCTGCTTCCTTCTCCAGTTCTGGGGAACTGGAGGAAAGGATTTCCACTTCTTTTGGGAGGAAAGCCCTTGGCGCTGGTTCAGCCTTTGGCTGTGCAATATGCTTTCTCTTCCTTCGGGTGATCAGAGGCGGCCCCGCGTCTGCTATTACTGCTGCCTCCATAGGATCCACCCCCGTTGCCTTCACCATTAAGGCTGCCAGCGATGGGGAGGAAGGAGGAAGAAGTGGTCCGGCCATAAGAGGGGGAGTGGCGAGCCTTGTGATCAACTGCTCCCTCATTTGTTGGGAGGCCGCTACAGATTGCCTAATCTTTTCTTGGATGGGGACTTGCTGCATCGAGGGTGTTTTTTCTATCCCCTTTCCTTTATCTGCACCTTGTGCAGAAGTCCCGGCCCCCAGGGTCAACTTTGGTACCGGTGGTAGTGTTGCTTTTGGTGCCAGCCTGGAGGCTAGGCGCGCACTCCCGGGGCATGCCTTCTTAAAATAGGCATGACTTCTCTCGACCACCTCCCGAGTGAAGTCCTCAATTGTGTGGTCCTCCTGGACAGCCCAATTTATTATTGGCAGTGGTAATTTGTCGATCCCCTTTTCTTTGTACTAGGGGTCTGTGGTGGGGGCGTCGTCTGAAAAGCCCGCTGGGAACCTCCGGAGCTTTAGCTCCTGCATCATCCCGGCTGTCATTCTATCGTAATGCCAACTGCGCACATCCATATCATCCTGGTGATCTTCCCAGAAGTCCTCCATGTGTGTGTGGTGGGGGTCCGCAGCCCGGGGCAGTGCCGTTGCAATTCTGCCATGCAGATCAAAATTTTTTTGCGCCAAATAAAATTCCTGCAAGTTGTAACATTGAAGCTCATTATCTGCCTCCTTTGCGGCGGCTAGATTGCAGGTGTAGTTCCCACAGGAGATTGGGAATGAAACATTTGGGACCTCCTTGTGGGCCAAGAGGGTATGCAGCTCCATCATCTGCCGGCAATATTCCAGCAGCACGATCTTGTCCCCGCAATGCTTGGGCAACAAGTAGGGTTTCCCAGAGAAGCCAACGACCCTAATATAAGTGTGCTTCTGGAACTGGATGTAGTAGTGCCCATAACTACTAACCAATTTCATCGCCTCTGTCGACAAGCTGTATCCGGCATCCCGGGTGGGTGTGAGAAAATGGTAGTAAACGAAGGAGTCGTTTACCCGGCAGTAATTGGGGAAGCTAGCTTCCCATTGGATCTGTGGGAAATGGTCCCACGGTGCTTTCTGTCCTCGGCCAAGTTTGAGAACACCATCTGTAAGCAGGCCATTGGAGTGGGGCCTCTGTTGGGCTAAAGCCCATAAAACATAAGAAGTCATATAGAACTTCTTCTTTTCATTCAGCTACAGGAACTGGGAGTCGACGTGATTGGAAATTATGGTCGCCCAGTCAAAGAACTCTCCCTTAGTGGAGATGCCCAGGAGGAAATAGTACATCCACTTTGGGAATTCCTGGGCGGAGGGTTGCCCAAATACCTGGGCCAACGCTATCATCCCCATTTGGATGCTTTCCTTGAATTCGGAGCGGGGGATATCTATCTTCATTCTTTTGGGATCCCTCTTTGGGACCTTTAGCCAGTGAGTGTTCATGTACACCCGGGCGGCATCCTCCAGTTGGTTGAATTATTTCAAGGCATCGGTCCTTGTGACCACCGTGGCCCTATCAAATTGCGGGATCC
>MU223848.1:1239340-1255368 GCA_018584345.1 Thuja plicata
ATTGAAAACTTTCAAGATGGAGGATTGCAAGCCAGTATGCACTCCTATGATCATAGGAAGTAAACTTTCAAAAGATGATGACTCCACAATAGTTGATAAAACATTGTACAAATCTATGATTGGAAAGATTATTTATCTAACTCAATCAAGACCTGACATATCTAATCAATTGGCATTGTTGGAAGATTTGTAGCTGAACCCAAGCATAATCACCTAATGGAAATCAAGAGGATATTCAGATATCTTAAGGGAACTAAAGACTATGGTTTATGGTATCCTAAATCAGAATACACAACTTCATGTGTATACTAATGCCGATTGGGAAGGTTGTATTGATGACAGGAAGAGCACTTTAGGAGAAGCAATATTTCTTGGAGAAAAGTTGGTATCTTGGACAAGCAAGAAGAAAAATTGTATTTCTCAGTCAATGACAGAGGCAGAATATGTTGTAGCATCACTGAATTGTACAACAATTGTTTGTATCAAGCAGATGGTTAAAGACTTTGGTATTCAGGTTGACTATCCTATTGTTATTCATTGTGATAACACTAGTACTATTAACATGTCTAAGAACCCTATGATGCATGTAAAGACAAAACACATAGAGATCAAGTACCATTTTCTGAGAGAAAAAGTTGCAGACAAGGAAGTGACATTAGACTATGTAAGCACAAAAGATTAGTTAGCAGACATTTTCATGAAGCCTTTAGCAAAGGATACTTTTGAGTATCTAAGGGAGAAGTTGGGAGTCATTCCCTCTCCTAAGTCTGATTAGAAAAAGTAGCAAGTACATTAGTCCTATGTGACTGATGAATGGTTGAATACTCTACTTCTGGAGTAGTACCTGTGCATAATGGTTTATGGCACCCTTTGCCAATGATGTCAATGGGGGAGTATGTACTAAAAACAAGGAACACAAACAAAGATCTAAACAAGGAACACATGCAAGGAGCTTATACTCTGGGGGAGTATACATATAAAACATAGTCTATGTAACTATAGTAGTGTAGATGAATCTTTGATGAGGATATTGAGAAGATTGTAAAAAGAAAGAAGACACCATGAACAAAATTTTTTTTTATCATATGTTTTCATTAATGCCAAAGGGGGAGATTGTTGGAGATTTGATTCTGAATAGTTGATTGATTGTATGTTTGTCATTGATGACAACATATAATACACATCAGTACTTTTGTATGTACTTATCCATATGATGACATAAAGACTTGCATGGATAGATACATGTTGTTGACATATTTATTATGCTATGTTCATACACGTAGACCCAGATATGATGTTTCAGTAAAGATATGTAATTCTATTATTGACGGTTATAGTTCTGGAGGAATAATGGTTTAAGGCTGACATATGTAATGTGTTTTTTGAGTTGTGCCTATCTTTAGGATATGCGTGTGTATATTCATGATGAGTTATGAGTTTTTGATATTAATCTAAAGGTGCCAAACGTATTTCAAGAAGATTGCAAAGTTATGGTTAATTTGGTGAAGCTAACTTAGTGAAGCAACGCGTCTATTCAGTTAGTACTTGCGTGGTTGTAATTATGCTTGAGCGCTAAGTAGAGCTGACAAGAATGTTAAGAAGAGTCATCTAATAGGTCCCATGATCTCATACTTGGTGTATGTACTTATAGAAGGCCATTTGTGATAAGAAGAGTTGCAAAATCCATAGATACGAAAAGCAGAACAGAGTGTTAAAGCAGCAGAGCTATATTTATCATATGTTGATAATGTAGATATTGAAGTTGAAGCTTTTAGAATATAGATAAGATTGTTGTAGTGCTTTACAAGAGGTTAAAGCATCAGTGCACAAGAGGAACTAATCAAACAAGCAGTGTCACAAGAAATAGTTCACCTTGTTGATATAGTGTGTATCAAATATCTAGAAGGTTGTAGCCTTCACCACTTGGACAGTGAGTCCACCACCCCTAATAGGGTTATTGTAAAAGACTCCTAATAGGGTTTGACCCTTAACCAGGTCACTATACTATTGCATTGTAATGAACAACTCCTAACAGGGTTGGAAGATCTTTTAATAGGGATCACTATAAACAATATAGTTCTTTGTGGGTACTAATTCCCACCAGGGTTTTTACCATTTGGTTTTCCCATAACCAAATTGATGTGTTGTGTAATGTGTTATCTGAATGTGCATTTACTTTGTATCAATCTAGATTAATAAGTTTAAGATAAAGTTCAAGTTGCTAATAAATGATTCACCCCCCCTCTCAGTTATCCCTAAAGTATTCTAACAGTCCTCAGTTTTAGTTGGCCAAGTGATGAGGTGTTCACTACATGGGTTAGCAAGTATGGAACAGTCACCCCGGTAGCATGATACAATAAACATAAAGGGGACAACTAAAACCAAAGAGGTTGAGTAGTTTGAACAAATCAAATATTGGGGCCTCTTCACCAACAAGAGAACAATTTCTAGATGACAAGGACCCAGCCACCTCAGAGCAACTTCAAGCATTTAGGCGGTCATAAGACAAAAGATTACATGACTAATAGAAAAATTTGTTACTCCCATCCACCTAAAATTTTGTCTCTTCTTGGAACTATATTTTGTCATTTAGTCCAGTCATCTGTAGCTTGTTGCATCCTTATTTTCCAAAAGGATTCCAAGATGACTATGGATGTCTATAAGTATCAAATTCTAGTATTGTAATAAGGATGGTAAAAATAAAACTACAAGGTAGATTACTAAATTGTGTTTGAATGTTGGTTTTTTGAGTCTTTGAATGTACTGATATTGAATTTACATCAATAAAATACAATGGAATCTCCATTTTGATATCAATGATGTCTTCTTTTATTTGCTATTAATTCTTGTATGTTCAATTTGTAAGGCATTTTGAGTATACTAGTTATAAGATAGCCATGTTCTTGTCTGTAATTTTCTTTCAAGGAGAGTTTTAAATCTTGTAGATAATTGTAGAGGGTTAGGGTTTATGCAGGGATTTGATACAGGGGTGTGAGGATGAGAGGATAGTTTGTAAGGCATCCTATCTGGGGTTCATTTGTATTCCTATTGATTATCTTTAATATGTGTATGCTCTTTTTTGACTCTGTCACCCATGATTAGGCACTGGTCAAAATGCTAACAAGTAGTTGTTATCATCAACTCAAATTTAATCAATATTTATATTTCTATTATTTCAAGTATATGTCTAGCTAATTGTATTTAGTACAATTCATATTAGTGATTCCTTAAAGAGTGAATCAGTAGGTTAGCCTTCCTAATCCTAATGGTGTAAAAAGAAGAAGGAACACCAATCCTTAATCCACTATTGAAAAACTGTTGAAAGATAATATTCTATCAAAGGTGCACCCGCCTAGGTATGTGGAGAGCAAAGTGTAGAAGGATTTTTCATCCTTGTTAATTAGCCTTTTCCCTATGAGAGTCTAACTTGGGTACAAGAGAGTCTGGTATTTATTGTTGTTATAATCAATTCTAAAAGAAAAAGAGCTAACAAATTGGCGACTCTGCTGGGGAATAAGATGTAGTCTTGTTGTGGTATTCAGAAAATCCTTGGTGTTATTTTAAAAAGTTAAATCAAATTTCAAGTGGGTTTTCCCATCCCAGTATGCCAACAAATTGGTGACTCTACTAGGGATATTTTTATTTAAAGGTCATATTTAAAAGGTATCCCAAAATCTAGTTGCAGATAAGTATTCATAATTACCAGAGAAAGAGTTTTTCCCATTCGAGTCACCTAACAAATTGGTGACTCTGCTGGGGATTAAGATGCAAAAATCTTGTTGAAGAAATCATAATCTCTGGTGTTTTATTGATTGAATCAAATTTCAATTGAGTTTTCCCATCCAAGTCACACTAACAATTTGGCAAATCTATTGGGGAACTTGCAATGTTCTAAGAGTCATGATCATGAAAGCATTTGTCCTTACAATATTGAGAATTAGTTTGTTTTTCCTCATAATCATTAAAGCAAGTTTATTTTTCTTATCTACCATGGCACATTATTTGAAGGTCCTGATTTTTAAAATGATACAGATCTTGTCTCAGTTGGAATAGTTGATAACTCTAAAATATCTAATATGGTTCCTTGTTTGTTCTCAAGAGGAAGTCCATTGAATGAAAAAGAGTTGTAGCTATGGACAGTTAAAGATCATTTTCTTGAAATTGCCAGGTGAGGAATTATCAAGCCTAATCTATCTGGAAAGTTCTATATTTTCTTATTTATTAAAAGGAAATATGAGATTGGACAAGGTGTTTGATCTTTATATATATTAATCCTTTGAAAAGGGGTGGCGACTCTAACTTCTGTGTATTCCAGTATTGCATAGTGAAATATTTGTTTGTTCTGTGAGACGAGCCAACAAAGAAATACCAGATCATATTCCAAAATGAATCCTGAAAAGGATCTTGGAGAAGAGCTCCATAAGCCTCAAAGGAAACAATGGTCCAAAAGAGGGGCATCTAAACATGATTCCCAACATGCCTCTGAAGGAAAAATGGATATTCCCATTATAGAAAGGAAGTCATCTTCATCTGAAGATGCAGAACCCATGGGACCAGTTGATGCTTATAGAGATAATACTAATTTTGATCCCTTTAGGGATGGAGAAAATAATGACATAGGGTTCTTTCCTATGGAAGAGAATCTTGCTCCACTAGAAGAGACTTATGCTGCTGAAACAACATCATATGATTCTGATAAGTTGTAAGACGAGGTTGTGGCTTTGAAAAGAAAAAAGAAAGAACAAGAAAAGGAAATAGCTGAAGCAGAGTAAAAATGTGGACAAAGGATATATGACTTATTATTGGAAAGAGAAGAACTCCTAGCTGAGACTAGAAGGAATGACCTCAAGACTAAAACCCTGAATCAAGAAGTAAAAACCCTGGATCTAGAATTGTTTGGTACCCTCAATGATTTGAGAAGTAAAGCCCCAAATAAAATCTCAAACCCTGACAAGGATGAGTTTGAGAAGGAAGGACCTATCATTAGGCGGTTGTTCCCATATGAGAATCAATGAAATGTGAAACTCAAAGTAACTACTAAAGATTCCCTTGACAAAGGCAAGCAAAAGGTTGTTGGTATCAACATAAATGAGCCTTAGCAGAAAGTTTCTAACTTTAAAGGAATACATCAAATTGATTTGGACATTGAACAAGCCAGGAAGGCTAAAGGTGACTTGGCAAAACAATTAGAAAAGTTGGAATTGGAGGCTACTATAGCTGACATGAAGATGAAGATAGCCTTACTTCATGCTACCAATAATACTACTGCAAGTAGTTCTATGCATGTGAATCAAGGAGTACAACAATTAAATCCTTCTGCTAATCTAAATGTGAACAATCAGGGTGGTGCTCCTAAGATCCAAAAGTGTGGAAACAACCCAAATGTTCAAAAATCTGGTCCTAATGTAGGTACTCAAATTATGGGTCCTCACCCAAGTTTTCAAGCTACCAAGCCCAAGCAAAGTGTTCCTCCACCTATTCAACATCAAGGAGGAATTGCTGGACCAAATGGTAATAATGAGTTGGGAAATTTTCAAAGGAGGCATGTCCATATGAACAGATACAGTGCTCTCTTCTTTGAAGGCATTCCTAGTCACCCTAATGTGATCCCCAATGAGGTAAGAGATAGGATCCCTAAGTTCACAGGAAATAATGTTGTTACTTGTGAAGAGCATTTAAAATCTTTTGGTGATAAGATTACTGATTTTGAAATTGAAGATGAGGATGTCATCATGAAACTTTTTGTTCAATCTTTAATTGAAGATGCTAGGGATTGGTTCAGAAACTTGTCAAATGATAGTATTGCCTCTTGGGATGAATTTCTAAAGTCTTTTAGGGAGTAGTATAGAGAGCATGTTAATTTTGGATACATGTTAAATGAATTTAATAACATCAAGAATTTCCCAAATGAAAATATGACTGATTTTAACAGTAGATTCCAAAAGGCTATGAACAAATTGTTCCAAGTTTTGAGATTAGATGAGGAAGTGTGTCTTACCACTTACATTAATGTTTCTGATGGAAAATGTCTTATCTTCTTAGAGAAAAAAAACAAACTACCTTAAGGGATGCTTACAAGATAGCAATTGGCATTGAGAGTAATAGGAGAGCATCGGGGAAATTGGGGAAGAGAGAAGACAATAAACTTTGGAAAGAAAAGGGATCTACCAATAAAAGTGTCAAAGAAGATGATACAGTGGATAAATTGGTGAGTGCAGTAAAAGATCTTGCTGCCAAGATGGATAAAAATGATAGAGGAGGGTATCGAGATAATAAGTATACTAACCAAATATTTGACAGGCAGCCTAACTTGAGAGATTATCCATACAAGACCAATTGGAATAATGGAAAACCTATCCTTGAGAGGTAGGATAACTCAAAAGCAAAAGAAACCCTAGATCCCCTGAAAAGGAACAATGCCAACTATGTTGAGAACACTCCCTGATGTGATGCTTGCAATATGCCACACTCTTCCTATTAATGTGTAGTAGCTCAGGCTTTGTTTGACCAAACAGAAGAAGGAGAGCAGGAAGGCCCTACTATCAATATGTTCACAGTAAAGAAACCATATCCATGGCTCCCTGATATTGCCTCATCCTTTGATAATTCATGTTTGGAGGATAATTATTTTTTTACAAACTAGTTACGAAGCTCAACATATCAAAGTGATCAGGATGAGTATGTTTCATAGGAAACTATAAACATAGTGGGTGATGATAGTTCACAATCTCATTTTAGGACTCCTACTGATGAAGAAAAAAGGTCTTTAACTGTTGCAGCAATTAATCAAGCAATAAATGCCTACAAATTAAGAAATAGAATAGTACAACCAGCTCAAGGCAAGTCTACCCTTGTTTATGTTAGAAAAGACTCACCTCGAGTAATGATGATTTTCATCCTAAGAAAGATGACAAAGATGAATGTTGCAAACAAGCAGGATCTTCTCATGATCATATTGGGGAGGGGATATCAAAGGAAGAATTAGTACCAAATGAGAAACTCAAGAAAATAAAGAAAGTAAATGATATGCCCCCTGAATTGCCTCATTTTGACATGAAACATGCTTTGACCCAAATGAAAGTCTTAGTTCCTCTTATGGAAATGTTGAAAATAAAAGAGCATAAAGAAGTTGCTCTGGCACTATTAAAAGGAATAGATGATGTATTTGTCCCTAATCATGAAGAGATACCTTTGACACTAACTAGTGCTAAAGAAGATTGTCCATTAGTGAAAGGAAAAGTAAAGAGCAAGGAATTCTCTAACATTTGCATTGGAAATATAATAACTCAAGAACCATTCTCTGTTGATCCATTCTATGTCACCTTAATGGTAAATAGTTTCTTGATAACAAACTGTATGATTGATTTTGGAGCTGCAAAAAATGTAATGTTCTATCATGTGATGAAATAATTAGGCCTCCAGGTTACTACATCTGCTGGGAGCTGCTATTCCATGGATAACAGGGAAGTTCCTTTGGTAGGAACATTGAAGGATATTGAAGTGAAAATTGGTGCTTTCCCTAAAGCAACTTACAGAATGGACATAGTGGTAGTGGATACTAAACCATATTATGGTATGCTTTTATCAAGGCAATGGGCAGCAGCAGTAGGAGGAAAGATGTAGTTGGATTTATCTTATGCAACTATCCCTGTAAATGGGAATGAGGTCAAATTATACAAAGAACCCTGGTCATCTGTTATGGTTGAGGTGGTCTTACCTAATTAATTAAATTGTTGTGTGAATGTTGATATGGAGAATTTTATGGTTGAAGAAGTTAAGCCACAGTTAAAAACACTGACCCAATTGTGGATGAATTTCTATTGCAACAAAATGGGCTTTGGAAAATGTATTTTGATGGAGGATGTTCAAAAGAAGGATCTGGGGTAGGAGTCTTGTTGATATCTCCATCAGGTATAACTTTCAAATATTCATTCATGTTAACTTTTCAATGCACAAACAATACTGTCGAATATGAGGCTTTAATCTTGGGAATGGATATTGCCCTCAAGCATGGTATTAAATGTTTAAAAGCCCATGGAGATTCCCAATTAATTATATCTCAAATTAGGGGACATTATGCTGTTAAAGATGATAGATTAAAATTGTATAAATATGCTGTCCGGGATAGGATGGAATTCTTTGATGCTTTCAATATATTATGGGTAGAAAGATCAAATAATATAATGGTAGATTTCCTGGAAAGTGTTTCCCTAAAAAATAATGATGCTACTCTTACTAGCATGTTAGTGGTTGAAACAAAAAGTAGGCCAACAGTTCCTGACAATATTCATAATTAGCAAGTTTTTGAGGATGATGATGATATCCTCAAGTTTATCCAATGTATGGATCAATATGATGGTCAAAAGATTGATTGTGAATCTCTAGTGTCAATTATGGACAGTAAGGAATATATTTTTGATCACAAAGTCATCCAATTGGATACTAATCACATTCCCAAGGGGTTGGTTGAATTAGAAGGCATGTTCAACATTAATAACAACTATATGACTAAGAAGTCCAATGCCAGAGTGGAAGACTTAGAGGAAATTAATTTGGGATCTGAAAGATCTCCCTAATTAGTTTACATTGGCAAAAAATTGGACAGCAATGTGAGACAAAATTTGATAAAGTTGCTAAAAAGGTACAAACATGTTTTTTCCTAGTCCTATGATGATTTAAAAGCCTACAGAGAAGATTTATTTCAACATGATGTCCCTCTAAAAGAAGACATTAAACCATTCAGAAAAAAACAAAGGCCAATCAATCCATTACTGGCTACCAAGATGCAGACAAAACTGATAAAGCTAAGGGATGCAAGCATAATCAAGCCTATTAGACATTCATCTTGGGTCTTTAACTTAGTCCCTGTAAGAAAGAAAAATGGGGAGATAAGGTTATGTGTTGACTTCAGAAATTTAAATGTAGCCTCATTGAAAGATAAATACAGACTACCAAATATGGAGGCTATGTTGCATAAAGTCACTGGATGTGATTTTTTATCTATGATGGATGGATTCTCAGGGTACAATCAAGTGCTGGTTAAAGAATCTAAGCAATTCAAAACAACATTTACTACCCCTTGGGGCACCTATGTATATGCTCGTATGCCATTTGGGCTAAAAAATGCTGGTGCGAATTTTCAAAGAGCTATGGATGTAGCCTTCAAGGACCTCATAGATGTTCTGATGGTGGTGTACCAAGATGATTTAACAACTTTCTCAAAAAGATCAGAGGATCATTTCAATCACTTGGAAAAGGTCATGGTAAAAGCACTAGAATATGGGGTGTCTCTGAACCCAAAAAAGCGTCACTTTGATGTTACTGAGGGGAAACTTTTGGGACACAGTGTCAAAGGAGGGGGTGAGGATAGATCCTAAAAGGGTCGAAGCCATCCAAAAGGTACTTTCTCCCAAGAACTTAAAAGGTATAAAATCATTTCTAGGGAAGATTAACTTTGTTAGAAGATTTATTGTCAACTTTGCAGAACTGGTTAAACCTATTGTCAAATTGCTAAAGAAAAATGTGAAGTGCCAAGAAGCTCAGTTAGCCTTTGAAAGAATAAAACAAGCTATTCAAGAAGCACCAGTCCTTATATCCCCTAATTACACTAAACCCTTTTCTTTGTTTACTTTTTCCTCATTTCATACTATTACAGTAGTCTTATTGCAGAAGGATAGTGAAGGATTTGAGCACCCCATTGCATTTTTAGTAAGTCATTGCAATCAGCTGAATTAAATTGTCAGAGGATGGAAAAACAATTTTATGCTCTAGTGAAGGCAGTCAAGGCTTTCAGGCCTTATTTGGTGTGTGCAAAAGTAAAAGCCTATGTCCCTCATGCTGCTGTCAAAGATATTTTTGTTCAAAATGAAGTAACATGAAAAAGATGTAAATGGATAAACAAAGTCCAAGAGTTTGACATAGAAATCCATATCACTAAGTTGGTGAGGGGATTAGGGCTGGATAAGTTGATTGCGGAAGAAAATTTGGATTTGGTCCAAGTAAACAGTGTTGGTGTAGAAGAAAACTGCTTGACAAGTATTGAGATGCAACCCTGGTATACCAATATTGTATATTTTCTGAAAAATGCTAAATATCCAAATGACTTGAATGATAGCCAAAGGAGGAGTTTGAAGCTGCAATCACAAAAGTATGTTTTGTTGTAGGGTGATTTGTTCTAGAAAAATAGATATGGGATCTTATTATTATGCCTTGACAAAGGTCAATCAAAAAAGGTATTAAAAGAGATGCATGCTAGAATATGTGGAGGGAATTATTCTGCTAGAACAACAACCCACAAAATTTTAAGGGTTGGATATTAATGGCCTTGTGTTTTTCAAGATGCTCACACTTTTGTTAGGAAATGTGAGCCTTGCCAGAGATTTTCAAGCAAGATGAAATATTTAGGGGCATTGTTATTAAACTCAGTGGTAGCAGAAGCTCCCTTTTCTATGTGGGGAATGGACTTTATAGGAGAATTTAATGAAAAATCAAGTGGAGGCCATGGCTGAATTTTGCTAGCAACTGATTATTTCACAAAATGGGTAGAAAAAATCTCAACTAAAAAGGCAAAAATTACTGTGGTTATTGATTTTTTGATGGATAATATAATTATAAGATTTGGTGTCCCCCTTAAATTGATAATGGATAATGCCATGTGCTTTAGATCTGAAGAATTCACTAAATTTTTCTCTGATATGGGAATTTTTGTGTCCTAATCATCCCCATATCACCCTCAAGCTAATGGTCAAGCAGAATCTAGTAATAAAAGTATTTTGAAAATATTAAAAAAAACCTTGGAGAGAAATAAGAGAGCTTGGCATGTTAAACTGAAACTTGCTCTTTGGGCTAATAGGATTACTGTCAAGAAGGCCATTGGAAAGTCTCCTTTTGAATTGGTTTATGGTGTTCAATAAAAAATGCCTATCAACAATTTGGTCCCAATTTACAAATTTATCCAAGATGAAGAAATAGAAATTTCTAAACCCATGGAAGAAAGGATGGTTCAGCTGGTAGAATTGGATGAAATAAGGAGAGAAATATAGAGAGAAAATATCAAATTACAGGAAAAAAATGAAATACCTTTTTGACAGAAGGGCAGATGAAAGAACGTTTCTACCTGGTGATTTTGTATTGCAGCGGAATACTAGGGTTGAAGAGAAAGGAAAACACAAGAAATTTGAATCACTATGGATTGGACCTTTTTTTATATCTTAGATCTTTGGAAAAGATTCTTATTTCCTCAAGAATCTAGATGATGAAGAACAGGAATTGCCAGTGCATGGACAATTCCTAAAAAAATTCTTTAATTAAATTTTCTTCTCCATGCACAGTAGTATGTATTATATGTATAGGTGTGTTTCCTTTCTGTTGTGTGTTTGTTTCCAATTTTAGGTTGGTCTGGTTTGTGGTCTACTTCCCTAGAGATCTGTGGTTCTTGTTATAACCTAGTGTTTAAACCTCCTCAGAGAGAGCCACTATTGGTGCTATTTCCTGTTTAATTTGTGCCTTGTAATTTTCCTAGGGTCTTTTGTCATTGGTAGTGTCCAAGGCTTTGAAATTGAGATTAAAATTCTTCTTATGCCTCTACAAAGTTTGCTCAAACCCTTAACCTAGTTGAAAATGGTGGAAAATGACTAAAAAACCCTAACTGTCTTGACCGATTCTATTTTTGCGTTACTTTTTCAGTCACTTAAGTTACCTTAAGTCATGTGTTCATGTTAAATGGGTTTCTTTTTGGAAAAAGACTATGTCATCCTAACCGCTTTATTAATTCCTAAGTCTCGCCATGAAAAATCCCTTTTACGTCATTACCTTATGTAGTGAGCAAGTCGCTTTTGATCTAACGGTCGGCTTAATGGCTTATGCCCAAGATGCATGACATCTATCAAGAAAGCCATTAAGCGGTGATGACATCTGGAAGTTGGTGGACCCAGACATTTAGAGGTGGCAAAAGCTTAAACTTTTGTTAAGTTGTTTTAAATCTAACGTCTCGCTTAATGGCTTAATCAAAAGATGCATGACATCTAATGAGAAAGCGATTAAGCGATGGTGATGCGTGTCCTTGGTGGGGCTAAACAAGTCATAAAGGTTCTCAGTTAAATAGCGGGAAAGTTATTTTAAATATAACGACTTGCTTAATGGCTTAATCAAAAGATGCACGAAATCTATCAAGAAAGCGATTAAGCGGTGGTGACAGGTGTCCTTGGTGGGGCCAAACAAGTCATAAAGTTTCTCAGTTAAATAGTGGGCAAGTATGAAAAGATCAAACGGCTCGCTTAATCACTTAAAGGAAAAGTGCACAGTATCTAACAGGAAAGCAATTAAGCGGAGGTGACACATGTCCAGGAAATAATGTGGGTCCAGTCGCAGACAAGTATAAAAGGTGTTAAAGCTCAGAAAGATCAGATGATTGGCTTAATGGCTTATACCCAAGATGCTCGACATCTAACGAGAAAGCCATTAAGCGGTGATGAAATTTGGCAGCTAGTGGGCCCAAAAATTCAAAGCTGGCACATACATGGAGCATCTCATTTAGTGGGCAGGCATGTCAGAGGCTGAGGCTACTTGGGTAGCTGAGAATGAGTTTAAGAAGTAGGGTATTAATCTGAAACTCCTGTCCCCGGAGGTGACTTAAGTTCTTAGCCTTGGTAGTATGGTGCAGGAGCACTCTTGAGAAGCCAGCATGTTTGGTGGTCTCATGTTTTTTTGGGTGTGTAAGTGTGTGAAAGACCCTCTTGTAGGGAAATGTAAGTACATAAGGTCATGTGGACCAAGAGTGTTTTAGTTAGTTTTCATTTTATGCTTCTGTTTGGTCAAATAGCTCTTTTTGGCTCATTTTAAGTGAATTATACTTGATGATTTCATCAAATGGTAGGGTGATGTCATGCTTGTACTTAGGGTCCTTGGATACCCTAGCTGGTCTAGCTAAGGTTAGATAACTTAGATTGGTGGAGAAACACTTAAAAAGTGTAAGTTGCAAAAAATGTAAAAATGTTGCTATGCAACATTAGCAACTTTTAAAAGTTGCTGACAACATTTTGTTGTCCAGAGGGTTTCAAAGTTCAAATTGTATTTGCACCCATCTAAGGAGTGGAACATGTGTGCCAAGCAAATATAAGGCAGGAAAACCCTAAATTGAGGGAGGAGAGTCATTTGTACAGATTTTGAATCTTGGAGCCAAGAGCTTTTTATGACTATACAACAGATTTGAAGAGTTTTTGTGTGGTGAATGGATTAGTTTATAGACTGTGATCATTGGAGGCCATTTTTGGGCATGTTGTAAATCTCTTTTAGTAGGTAGTTTGTTTTGTAGTTGTTTTTCTTTTGTAGTTTGCAAATTCTTTTTGTTTTGGATTGTTTGCTGTCCAGTTTTGAGTGAGGAGCAAAGATGTGGACCTAACTCCACTTCCCACCATTGGTTCTATATAGCCACTTGGGAATGGAGACTAGGTCCATGGAGATTTCAGAATCTGGAAGGAGGAGCTCTGAAGATGCATGCAAGTATTTTTAAGAACTTGCCCTAGGCAAGCTAGATGAAGAGCCCGGTTAGGAAAAGCAAGTAACAGTTAGCTTAAAAGTGCAGGGGGTTGTTTTCATGAGCCAATAAGGCCATGGATGTATTGTACGGTGTTGTAAAGGTACTCCCGATTGAAGAGAGCTGTCCAAGAAACCATATTTCAAAGTTTTAAAGCCAAAACCACAAAATAGGCCTAAAAACAAGGAAGAAGCCCTAGTTCTGAAAAAGGGTGTACAGACAGTGTTGAACCTCAAGACCAAGAAAATATTGGTGGGTTTTTGCCATATTTAAGAACTGTCAAAACCTTTTAGGGGGTTCTTTGAGGAATTTTTTCTATTTTTGAGAATTCCTAGATTTGAGGAGGCCTAATTGGGAAAAAGCCTACAAGGCCTAAATCCTAGGAAATTGGAACTCGATTGGTACATGACCAATCTTGATAAGTTGAAATCTAAATTTGGAGCCAAGATAGTAGTGAAATGAGGCCCTTGACCTCCTGCAACTCAAACTCATGGATAGGGCTTTGAAGATGAAGATGTGAAGAGTTCTTGTAGAGAACTAGGTGGTGAACCTTAAAAAGATAGGTAGTCTCTTGGTTGGAGGGAAAGAATTGAGTCTTTCCAAGTTGTTAGAGGGTGGATTGAGGAAGCCCTAGAGGTCCCTAGAGAGACCTAAGAAGAGTTCAAGCAAAATCAGAAGGTTACCAAGGAGGATCCCTATCATATACCAGAACCAAAGAGATTATTACAGGGGTGAAGTAGTGAAGGGGTATGTCAACAAAATAGGGAACTTGGTTGTGGTAGGGCCTAGAAGTTGGATATTTTTAATGGTAAGGCAAAAAAGATGTATAGTGCTCTGTGCAATGTTTTGGGAATAGATGAAGAGGTGGCAATACCTGTCCATATAATGCTAATGGTTGTTCAAATTTTGCATCCCCACTTGTCTGTAGTATTTGATTTTGCATCTTATATTGCTCAGGAGATGCATGAGGGTCTATCAGGAATCCAAGATGGCAACATACAGAAACCAATGGGTTGGTATTCCCTCATGATGCATATGTTCTTGTTCAACAGTGCAGACTTCTTTGAGGAAGAAATGGAACTAGAGAAATTCCAAGATGGTAAAGAATTGCTTGTTCAAATGTGGAGTGCAGATTTTTCATGGGACAGGAAGAATGCTAGTTATGTGTATTTTGATAAGGTCTTTGCAACTAGACTCAAGTCACTGCTAAGTAACCAGAATGCTAGGGTCCACAATGGAATGATGAGGCTTTTAAGGCCTATGGAATATGCCCCAGAGCTAAACATTTCTCACAATTGGGGAGATTTAATTTTGTACCCTTTTTCCATAGTAATTAGGGTTTATGGTTTTAGAGGTACTCCTTATGTGCTACCCTACAAAGTCCCACTCAATATTGGAGTAGCAAACATTATAAGGCAATTGGGTGGGCTACAGGAAGAAGCCTTGTCTGGAAAGATGAAGGGAAATATCTTTCCTACCCTCACCAGAGCCCATCACTTTATCATAACCAAAGGTGGGTGGACACAGTTTGATAAGTATTTTGAGCCCTATCATTTAGCCACTTTAGTGTCCAGATGTGCAGACAATGAAGATTTTATCATGGGTATGTTCAGGAAGAGGACTAAATGTGTGATGTTAGAACATCAATTCAATTATCCAGAGGATATCATTAGAAATATTTTTGACCCTGATGTTCAGGAAATCAGGAAAGAGAAATGGATGTCGTATAAAAAGTCTTTGGACTTTGTACAAAATTTTGACAAGACTTATGATCCTTTAAAGGATTTTTTCCCATGGTCTTACAAAATTGATTCCCTAATGAATATTTTTGAGGGAATTATGCAAACCCTAAATGAGAAGAGGTAGAGAGTAGTTGAAAATGATCCAGAAAGGGCTCTTGCTGTCCTGAATAGATTTCCACAGAGTAGAATAGTCCCACCAGAGAATTATGTAGTATATAAAAGGAGAGGATACACTACTGTTGCTCCCAAAGGCGACCAAACTCTTCAACATAAGGGAAAGAGACCAGAAAATATTAGTGTTAAAGAGGTGCTCTCTCCCAAAAGGCAAAGGGTGGAAACCAAAGAACATGAGAGTGAATTATACTCTCCTTCCCAATGCCCCATGCAGTGTGATGATCAAGCCATTGTTGAACAACTGGTCAAATTGAGGAATGCTGGTGAAGTGGTTTTTACTACTCAAGAGCTACAAGAAGGGATGCCAGAGGCACCTAGACATACAACAACTGACCTCATAGTAGTAGATTTTGTTGGTAAGGAATTAGATCCTTTAACCAAATAGGCCAGTGATGAATTCTTGTCTGATGACAATTTCATCAAAACCAGGGCTTTCGTTCAATTTCTATGGAGGTTCCATATTGATGAATACAATCACAAGTGCCAAAAGATGCTAGAAGCTCAACCCAACTCTGCCAAGGAGGATGTAGAGAAAGAAGTTAAGAAGGAAATGATATCAAATTTTGATAAGATTACCC
>MU223848.1:1255418-1268060 GCA_018584345.1 Thuja plicata
TGAATACAATCACAAGTGCCAAAAGATGCTAGAAGCTCAACCCAACTCTGCCAAGGAGGATGTAGAGAAAGAAGTTAAGAAGGAAATGATATCAAATTTTGATAAGATTACCCTTGAAGAGGGCAGAAAACTGATTAAAAGGCAGGGAGTTCTCATATTGCCACAATGGGATGTAACGGATGCAGTGGTCTTTGATGCTATAAGAAAGAAAGCTAAACCTATGAGCACTACTGGGACATCAATTAGTGCCTAGTTTAGTGAAGATCATGCAGCTTTGGTAATCTGGTCATTAAAGAAAAAAGAAAAGAGGAGAATAAAGGAAGATGATGATGTTGAAGATACAGGCAGCCTAATTATAAAGAGGGTTACTGACACTTCAGGTACTAAAGCTACAAACCTTGTTGTTCAAATAGCCAATTTAAGCATGAAGGTAGCTGAGAGAGAAAAGGAGGCTTATGCTAGTTTGAATGAGAGATATGAGTTTGTACTTAAAGCTTATAATGAGGAAAAGGTTAAATCTTTGATGAAAGATAACAGAATAGCAGAGCTGGAGGGTAAAAAAAACATCCAATTTGTGCCCCCATGGGGTAATTGCTTAGGAACCTCATTAGCCCTCCTCCTCTAGTCCATTTGTAACATATCCCCCATCCCCTACACCTTTAAGTTCTACTACCCAAGAAGCCATTGATACTAAAAGAGTAGAATTAGAGGCTGAGAAGAATAGGTTGATCAGTGAAAGAAAAAGGCTAGAAGAAGAGGGTAAAAGGGATCTTGAAGATTCCATATCATACAAAGAGGCTGAAGAATTGGTAAAGAAAAAATGTTTAGATCAGATATTTTCCAACCTCAAAAGGTGTGCCAGTGAGGTTAACCTTTCTAACCTCTATTTACTGGGAAAGAAGATTGCAAGCATCACCAGCAAACATGAGGATGAAAAGAAGCAGTGGGATCTGATAGTGAATAATTGGAAAGGGAGGGCAGCCCATATCAAATCCTTTTACTCTCTCTCAAAGGAACAAAATAACATTGATATTATCCTAACAAGCACCCATAAATGTCTCAAACTAATGGTTAATTTGGACATCAAGAAGAATATAATCATCAAAAGGGTCACAATTCTGAGAGAAGAGTTTTCCAGGGATAGATATGATATGTATCCAAATATGTTCAAAGAAGATGGGAACATAAAGAGTGAAGCCTTATGGCTGAGACAATTGAATGATGCACTAACCAGCAGGACAAAAAGTATTATTACATTGGCAAATACTAGCTGGTTTGTGTTGACTATTGATATCTTAAGCAAAGCCAAAGCATTTTTTGAATCCTGGGAGGCAGAAGTTGAGAAATCTAACAATGACTGGGAAGATTTCAATAGCTAGAAAGATGAATTCCTTAGTTTCAGTTGGCCAAGTGATGAGGTGTTCACTACATGGGTTAGCAAGTATGGAATAGTCACCCCAGTAGCATGATACAATAAACATAAAGGGGATAGCTAACACCAAAGAGGTTGAGTAGTTTGAAAAAATCCAATATTAGGGCCTCTACACCAACAAGAGAAAAATTTCTAGATGACAAGGACCTAGCCACCTCAGAGAAACTTCAAGCATTCAGGCGGTCACAAGACAAAAGATTACATGGCTAATAACAAAATTTGTTACTCCCATCTGCCTAAAATTTTGTCTCTTCCTGGAACTGTATTTTTTCATTTAGTCTAGTCATCCATATCTTGTTGCATCCTTATTTTCCAAAAGGATTCCAAGATGATTGTGGCTATCTATAAGTATCAAATTCTAGTATTGTAATAAGGATGTTAAAAATAAAACTACAAGGCAAATTACTAAATTGTGTCTGAATATTGGTTTTTTGAGTCTTTGAATGTACTGATATCAAATTTACATCAATAAAATACAATGGAATCTCCATTTTGATATTAATGATGTCTTCTTTTATTTGCTATTAATTCTTGTATGTTTAATTTGTAAGGCATTTTGAGTATACTGGTTATAAGATAGCCATGTTCTTGTCTGTAAGTTGCTTTCAAGGAGAGTTTTAAATCTTGTAGATAATTGCAGAGGGTTAGGGTTTATGCAGGGATTTGATACAGGGGTGTGAGGATGAGAGGTTAGTTTGTAAGGAATCCTATTTGGGGTTCATTTCTATTCCTATTGATTATCTTTGATATGTGTATGCTTTGTTTTGACTCTATCACCCATGATTAGGCACTGGTCAAAATGCTGACAAGTAGTTGTTATCATCAACTCAAATTTAATCAATCTTTATATTTTTGTTATTTCAAGTACATGTATAGCTAATTGTATTTAGTACAATTCATATTAGTGATTCCTTAAAGAGTGAATCAGTAGGTTAGCCTTCCTAAGCCTAATGGCATAAAAAGAAGAAGGAACACCAATCCTTAATCCACTATTGAAAAATTGTTGAAAGATAATATTCTGTCAAAGGTGCACCCGCCTGGGTATGTGGAGCCCAAAGTGTAGAAGGATTTTTCATCCTTGTTAATTAGCCTTTTCCCTGTGAGAATCTAACTTGGGTACAAGAGAGTCTATTATTTATTCCTGTTATAATCAATTCTACAAGAAAAAGAGCTAACAACCTTTACAAACTAGTCTTTCCTTTTTTCTTACAACCATTCCCTCCATTCATCTTATTTTTTAAAACCCACTTAATTCCTATAACATTCTTATCTTAGGTCTAGTAACCATTTCCCAAGTGTTATTTTTCTTTATTTGTTCCAATTCTTCCTACATAGCCTTATTCCAATATTCATCTCTACATGCCTCATCAGTATATTTTGGTTCAACTTGAGAAATCAAACAAATTTCATCTCTTAATCTTGATCTTGTCATCATTCCTCTATTTCCATCTCCAATAATTTGATCTTCATGATGGTTTTTATTAACATACCTTAGAGTCTTAGGAATTTCAATAGGATCATTTGAGTCATCTTGACATACCTCAATCTCACATTCAATCTCAAAAGGTTCTTCTTGGTCTGTAGAACCTCCTTGATTTTTGTAGTTGGGTTCCAGTCATATATTCTTTCTTAAATCTGGAACTTTTCATCAATCCTCACATTAAACCTTTCAATCATCTTTCTCAATCTCAGATTGAAGCATTTATAAGCTTTTTTTTTAGTGCAATAACCAACAAAGATACCTTCATCACTTCTAGCATCAAAATTTCCTATCTCATTATCTCTTTTAATATAGCATTTACTACCAAATATTATAAAATATTTCATAGTAGGAGTATGATTAAACCATATTTCATAAGGAGTCTTACTTGTACCTTCTCTGATCTGAATTCTATTCAAAGTATACACAACAGTACCAACAAAATCTCTCTAATGAACATGTGATACATTTCCTTCCAGTAACATAGTTCTAGTAGCATCTAATATTGTTATTTTTCTTCACTCTGCTATCGCATTCTGTTGTGGTGTCCTAGGATCATATGTCTATTTGTATACTCCATACTCTTCATAATAGATATTGAAAAAATCTAAAGTAAACTATCCACCTCTATCTGGTCTCAAACATTTTATCTTTAAGCCTGATTCATTCTAAACTTTTGCTTTGAATATCTTGAATTTGTCAAATGCCTCTGATTTCTCTCTTAGATATGTAACCCACATCATCCTAGAAAATTCATCAACAAAAAGTATAAATACCTTTCACTATACTAAGATCTTGTTCTTGTAGGACCACACAGATTTGTATGTACTAGATCGAACTTCCCTTTTGCTAAGTAAGATTTCAGTTTAAAATTTTTTCTAGTTTGTTTCCCCATTACACATTCTCTACACATGGTGTTAGATGGTTTTACAATATTTTGTAGATCTCTATCTACATTAGTCATACTTTCCTTCATAATATTATCAAAATTCACTTGAAAAAATCTTTTATGCCATAACCAATTGTCATCTACCTTCGCAAAAAAATAAGAAGCCTCTGATGTATTTAATTCAAAGACATTACCTCTGGATTTAGTACTAGATGCGAGAAAGTCTCCTGACTTACTTCTGATAGAGAATTTCCCATAAATTAATTTCATTTGATAACCTTTGTCCACTAGCTATCCAACACTCAATAAATTATACTTAAGTCCATCAAAAAGTAATACATTGTCATTATTGGTCTTTCCATCCAGAGAAATAGATCCAACTCCAATGATAAGCTTAGGAGTATTGTCACCAAATATCACAACACCACCATCATACTTGGTTAGTTTAACAAATTTATTTCTATCTCCAGTCATATGGTGTGAACAACCATTGTCTATGACCCATTCATATTTATTTTCAACATGTGACACTAAGCCTCTTTCTTCATGAATAGTTTTATCATCCTTGATATAAATAAATCCAATCTCATCATAATCAATAACATCATCAGAAACACCTTCACTAACATAGAAACATTCCTTATCCTTGGAATAATTAGGTTTATAAAACTTAGATTTATTCTTTGGAACCCTTGTAGGACATCTAGATGCAAAATGACCTATCTTATTGCATGAAAAACATTTCATAGGTAACTTTCCTTCAAAATAATGCTGGTGCTCACAGTTCCTAATAAAGTCCTTTTATTTTTATACACAGTCACCTTGAATGTTGTCACAACTTTAGGTAATAAATCTCCCAGCTCTGCGGCCTCAAAAGTAGTTAATTTTGCAATCAACATCTCTTGATTAAATTTTGTTTTTAAAGGTATGATCTCCTCTATAGCTTGCACTTTAGTCTTGTAAACAAGTGTCAAATATCTAAGAATTTTTTTGATCACTTCTTCCTCACTATATGTGCCTCCAGAGTTTCTATTCCCAATAACAACCTGAGTAACTCTCTGTACATTGCTCTAATATTTTCTTCATCTTTCATTTTCAATTTTTCCATCATTGTCTTCTTGTTCTGTAACTTTGCCTTCTTAGTAAACTTCTCTCCTTCATATAGTGCTTCCAGTCTTGTCCAAGTGTCATGTGCATAATCCAAATCTTTAACTTCTATGAATTCACCTTTAGAGAGCACACTAATCAGTGCTTTTCTTATGACCATGTTATATGAAAATATCTTCTTCATCAATAGCTTTATCTAGTTCATCCTCTGCTTTCATCTGTACATCCTTCTCTGTAATAATCCAGTAGTCGATTCTCAAGCATAGAAAATGTGTTCTCATCTTGTTCTTCCAACTATCAAAGTTTTCAGGATCAAAATTTAGACTATCCCTCCTATAGAATGCCATCTTTAGGATCACCTCAAGTTGTTAAGCTTTCTCTCTAAGGACTAGTAGCTCTGATACCAATTGTTAGGAATAACAATCCACCAACACAACTGAGAGAGGGGGTGAATCAGGTGTGAGACTGATTATTAAACATTAAAATTTATAAACAAAAAATTTAATTGAAATGATAACATATTAAATGCCAATAAAATAACACAATAATTTTTTGTCAAGGAAACCCTATTAAAGGTAAAACTCTGGTGGGAATTAGCACCCACAAATGATGTATTGAGAGTATACTATCCCTGTTAAAATATTTAGCCCTATTAGGAGCTTATTGATGCATTACACTACACATTCCCTATTAAAGGATAGACCCTATTAGGAGTCAAGAGTAATAGTGGGATTACTACCCAGGTATACTACCTAAAGAAGGTTAAATCCACCCTTAGGACTTACTATCCAAAATATAAATGTATAAGAGATATACAATCTAGTGAACTGTCTGATAGCAACTATCTTTGATTGGTCAGTTCCAACGAAGTAACATAATCACAACCTCTACTCTACATCTAGCATACTTCACAAAAACAAGTTCGTAGCTTTCACACTTTTTTGTCTCATCCACAACCATACTTTATAACAAGAAAAGATCTCTCATACATACCCTATTACAATAATTAATTAGGTCGAGCAATTAGGCTTTCCCAATTTACAAATAATTACTTAACCCCTTGCTAAGATACACACGGTACCTATAACATCTAAAAAATAATTAAAATTCATCAAATATACTCCAAGATCCATAGTCCACGCTCACAATCCATAATACATGCTTCATCTCTAAAGTCGGCCCCAAATAGGTCTCCTCCGAAACACATGCCACAACTGACATCACCAAGAGTCCTACGACCCATGAAACATAAAACAACCTTCCTTAACATGTCTTCTTCCATCCCTTAAGATCACATAACTTGAATCTACATTGCGTGTAAGTTATACTCAAAACACAGAGACTAACTCTGTCAAAGATCACTGTCACCATCCAGTACCTAGTCTTCACTAAAACATATATAACTCATCCAATAGAAAATATTAAGCCATGAGACCTTATGTATAAGATCAAAACATATCCCTGTATACATCACTATCTTCTCTCATTTTGAATCAACCGTACAATACCCATACACTTCTATCAATAACAATAATAACTAGTCTGATCTCTCTCTATAGAAACATATGTTGACATCAGTGACAAACAATGAATACCAAAAAAAACATCAGAACCCAATTCCAACAATAGGAGTTAGTTTTGATGAACTAATTCCTATCATGTGTAACAATACCAATGCTATAAGTATGTTAAAGAATTCAATAATGCATTGCAGAACAAAACATATTGACATCATATATCACTTTATCAGAGAGAAGGTTGAGGAAGGTGCAGTTAAGCTTGAGTATGTGCCCACAAAGGAACATATGTTAGATATGTTTACCAAACATTTGTGCAAGGATACTTTTAAGTATCTTAGGGAAATCTATGCATTTTTCCCCTTCCTAGCATTCACTAGATATATGGATGTGTATGCATTGGTCTAGTGCTTTGCATTTCTATCTTTCTAGAGTTGTACTTGGTGGCTTCCTTGCAGGGGAACATAGTATGTTAGCAAGGGGGATCTTGTTTTTCCCTTTTTGATTGTTGTCAAAGGGGGATAAAGTTGGAGAAAGGTTGACATTTTCTTCTATGCTTTGTTATTGATGAATCTTTCCATCAATGACAAAGGGGGAGATTGTTAGAATGTGAAGTTGATGTGATATATGTTGTTATCATTAATGTTGTTATTGATGTCAATATATCCAAATTATAACCTCTTTGTGTATCACTTGTATATTGGTTGATGTGCTCCGATAGTCTATATGTTTCAGTTGAGGTTGTCACCGACAGGTTTTAGTGAGTGTTCTTTGTTGGATGAAACATAGAGTTGATTGGATCGATCCTATTTGGATGTGTATCCCTTGTGTATTTTGGTCCCAACTATTAATGTGTAATGTGTTGATCATATCTATTGGAACCAAGTGATTTAGAGATGGTGTGGCGTATTGGCTTGAGAGAGGTGTGTTTGAGGTGGTCCTCATTTCACTCCTTACCACTATGGGAATGCCTTGGTGTGACCTATTTCAAATTGTCTAGCTGACCTTGTGGATTTCATGATGTTGTATATATAAGAGTGAGGAGTTCATTTGTTGGTTAGCTAGATTAGTGTCTATGTCTAGATCAATATGTTAGTAATAACTGAGGGGGGGGGGGTGAATCAGTGGCCTCAAAAATATTCCAAATAATCAACCCTTAAAACTTAGTACCACAATATTAAGCCTCTAGTTATCTTCAGTCCTTTAAGATGAATTTCTCCAAATACTTTTATCAAATTACTACTTCTCAAAATGCTTTGTAAAACCTTCTACTGTATGTTTACCAAAAAGCAATCTGTTAATTTACCGAAAGACAGTAAATTATTGAGAGTATACCAATCAATCTGGATAAGTTATGTGTAATGGAAAATACTAAAGTAATGACTCATAAACACATTAACAGATGGATTTTTAATGTGGAAACCCTATTAAGGGAAAAACCACTTGGGACTGGTAAACCAAAATTTTTACTCTTCTGAAGTGAGCTCGGTGAAGAACCAACCTTGTTAAAGGTTACAAGCACACTGTTAGGAGTGACCTTGTTAGAGGATTTAAAAGTTTAGTCTCTCACTTGATATCGGGCATCTCTATGATACCTTCCTTGATCAAAAAATCACTTAGCCTATCAATAGGTATCTATCATCTCATGCTATCTTCATGATCAAAATTTTTGATACTCCTTGGGATGTATCTTAATATAGAAAAGATCTTTAAATCCTGCTTAATTAAGAGACTTTCTAAATAAATGGTTAAACTAAAACAGTATGATCAGTTCACATATACAACTTATACTTTTAGATTTTTAGATCTATTGTAATCTCATAAAACTATTCTGATAAATATATCTTGGTTTATACCTTTGCTTCACTTTGATTCTGCTCGGTGATGCTGTGCTATGTTGCTTTGTATCCGCAGAAAACTTTAGCTCTTTCCTTAGCTTGATTGATCATTACTGTATAAAGTTTCTCTTCATCAGTTTCTCTTTAGTATCCTCTTTCCATTCATTCACCCACCATAATTCATAATGAATTGAGTTGTCTCTTTATAGACATGATATCACCATTGTTAGGTTCTTGATTTGATCTTGGCGTGATCCACAATCTTAGCCAATTAGATTTAAAGAAAAACTCTTGTTTTATCTCGCAAAGATCTTCTTGCCAACTGGACAAAACAACTTTAAATCATTTACTTATCTCTAGCTTATCTTTTCAATGAAAACAATGATAACTACCAGTTAAGTATATATTAAGCTCTACCAGCTAGATATTTTGTCATTTCTGAACTCCAGTTACTTTCAATGTTTAACTCTATAATATCTTCAGCCAAAACTCTAATTCTCCTCAGGATTCTCTGTCAATTTACACTATGTTTCTGGCCGTTGGGTATACTTGTGATTTTTCTCGTCAGTAATGCTCGTTAGTGTTCTTTCTCAGGCATCACTGTGACTTGACTTTTGGTGATCTCTGTTTGTCAGGTTTCACTGACTGTCGATGTTTGAAGTCACATAGTGAATACTTGTCGTTTATGCATTACAGAAAGTATAATCTTTATCTATCTGATTCTCTGAAGTCTTTGACACTTTGATTATAATTGATTAGATTATGTCAAGTTGACATCAATGACAATACAATCTATTAATAGATTTTATGTCTTGCATTATCTTTCTACATTTTGGTGATCAACTTAACATCTTAAAACATTCAATCAGTTACATGTCATCAATCTCTCCCTTTGACATTGATGGCAACATACTACATTATCATACTATACTATTACTAATACAATATGAAATATACAATTTCATAAATATTTCCTAATGTAACTATTACAAATGTATGGCTCTCGGTAAGCTCAAATAGCTTAGATTTGTTTCTTGCAGAGTGGTTGTCTTCAATCTTCAATCCCTTCACTAGATAGATGTATCATCTGATATCTCTATTTTGATATGTGTTCTGCCTTGACTATTCCTCTTCTTGATAATCTATTTTTCTTTTGACAACAATCTTTCTCTTTGTCTGAACTCTCTCCCTTTGTTACATTCTCTCTCTTAGATGGATATTTCATATGTAATCAATTTCTCTCCCTTAGAATATTGATTAACTTCTTCCTTCTGATTCTCAGGAACATCACTTCATGGATAATGATATAATCTTTTATGATCAATGAGATAACCTCTCCCTTATGATGATGAGATAATTTCTCCCTTTATGACAATGAGATCATTTCTCCTTTTATATCATCTCTCCTTTTGTATGATAATGAGATCATCTCTCCCTTTGACACCAATGCCAAACAAAATTACTTCTTGTTTTTATCATTTCCATCCTTTACATAATATATTCCTTGAATTTCCCTATCCATTAGCAATACACTGTCTTTGGTGTTTGGTGTAGATTTGTACCTTTACTATGTACAAATGTATTTCTTGTTGTTCATATTAGTGTTTGCATCAACATGAATGATTTGCTGGTTTGGTATAGGATGATGCAACCTCCTAGTCAGCTTACTAACCAATAGACAAGGGTTGGACCCCTAGTCTCTGTCTCAGATACTCAAATGTATCCTTCGGTAATGGCTTGGTGAATATGTCAACTAATTGTTCCTTTGATTGAACATATTCCAGTGTCACTTCTTTTTCTTGCACTTGTTCTCTCAAATAGTGATACTTGATAGCAATATGCTTAGTCTTAGCATGCATGACTGGATTCTTAGAAATTTTTATTGCACTAGTGTTATCACAATAGATAATTACTGGCTCAAGAATCTTCATATTTATACCTTCTAGTCATTATTTGATCTATGCAATATTTGAGCAATTAGCAATAGCAGCCACACACTCTGCTTCTGCAGTGGACTGAGAGATGCATCCTTGTTTCTTGCTTATCTATGTGACAAGTCTATCACCCATGAAGAATGCTCCTCCAGTTGTGCTCTTTCAGTCATCAATATTTCTAGCCCAATCAACATCTATATAGACTTGTAGCTAAAATTTTTATTCTCTTTTGTACCATAATTCATAGTCCTCGGTGTTCTTCAGATATCTCAGAATTCTCTTGACAATAGTCATATGTGATTCTTTGGTATTAGTAGATAATCTTGCAACTATCCCCACCACATGTGCTATATCTAGTCTGGTATGAACAACATACATTAGTTTTCCAATCATTGATCTATATAAGGTTTGGTTTACCTCATTATTTTTGTCTTCTTTTGTCAGCTTACATCCAGTAGCCTTAGGTGTTCCAAATGGTTTGGAATCTTCCATCTTGAATATCTTCAACACTTCCTTGATGTATATTCCTACATCTTGTTGAAGAATCTATAGACCAAGAAAGAATTTGATCTCCCCAAATAGAGAAATTTCAAATTCCTTTCTCATTTCATTAGCAAAGGATTTGCATAACAATTCATTTCCCCCAAAAATGATGCCATCAACAAAAATTTCAGCAATCAGAATATTACCATCAATATCTTCTTTTAAGTATAGATTTCTATTTTCACTTGTTCTAATAAAATTTATGCTAATGAGATAGGAGTGAATTCTTTCATACGAGGCTCTAGGTGCTTGTTTTAATCCATACAAGGATTTGTGTAGTCTACATACCATGTTTCTCTTGTCTGGATCAACAAACCCTTTTGGTTGTTCAATGTATACCTCTTTTTCAAGTATTCCATTTAGGAATGGAGATTTTACATCCATTTGATATAACTTGAATCCTTTAAATGCAACATAATAAAGTAATATTCTAACTCCTTCTAGTCTAGAAATGGGTGCAAAGGTTTCACCATAATCAATACCTTCTTATTGTGCATATCTCTTGCATACTAACCTTGCTTTGTTTCTAGTGACTTCACCATTCTCATTCAACTTATTTTTGAATATCCATTTGGTATCGATGACATTCTTTTCATCTGGTCTTGGTACTAGTTTTCATGTATTATTCTTCTCAATCTGTTCTATTTCTTCTTTCATAGCACTAACCCATTCTTCATTCTCAAGTGCATTGTTAACAGATTTAGGCTTAAAATCACAAAGTAAACATCTTGTGTTCAGTGACTTACTTCTTGTTCTTGTTCCAGCCTTCTTGTCTCCTATGATTTGATTCTATGGATGATGTATTCTGACATACTTGGCAAGTTTTGGTTCAGCTCTGTGTTGCTCATTCTGATCAGCTTCTTGACCTTCATTCTCATCTTCATTGTTCAGAACATCATCTTGAGTATTATCCTGATTTTTAGTAATTGAAGCCTGATGCTCGATTGCAATGTTTAGATGTTCAGGAGTGACACACTGTTGCTTGGGTAGAGTGTTAGGTTATGTATAAACAAACCTATTGTAGTCCTCTGGTTCCTTTTTTCTTTCCTTATCATTCTTTTCTACAAATTCATCTATTTTAACATTTGCACTTTTAATGATTTTGTTAGATGACTTGTTAAGACATTTATAAGACTTATTTTTGGTTGAGTACCCTAGAAAGATACTTTCATCACTTTTGGAGTCAAGTTTTCCATTTATATCATCCTTCAAAATATAACATTGACTACCAAAGATTTTAAAGTAACTTACATTGGGTGTATGACCATACCAAAGCTCATAGGGTGTCTTCTTTGTTTCCTTCAATTATACCACATTTAGTGTGTAGACAGTGGTACTGACAAATTCCCTCCAAATTTTTTGTGTGATGCTTTTCTCAATCATCAATGTTCTTGCACAGTCAACAATTGAACTGTTTCTCCTTTCAACAATTCCATTTTGTTGTGGTGCCCTTGGTGCAGAAACCTATCTTTTGATTCCATGCTCATTGCAATAGTCAGTGAATTCTTTTGAAGTAAATTCCCCTCCTCTATCTGACCTTAAGAATTTAAATTTCTTTTCACTTTGTTTTTCTACCATTGCTTTGTACCATTTAAACATCTTGAATGCTTTTGATTTATCTTTTAAAAACATTACTGTCATCGTTCTAGAATAATCATCAACAAAGAGAATAAAATACATATCTCCAGGGTATCTCTTTGTCCTCATTGGTCCACATAGATCTGTATGGACTAATTCTAGAATTGCATTAGATGAATGAGTTTTCCTCTTGAAACTAGACTTTTTCATCTTACCTTTTTGACAATTCTTGAACATGATATGCTCGGGCTTAGTCATTTTTGGTAATCCTCTGAAATTCCTTTTGTTTCTTATCTTTATCATGTTTTCAAAGTTCACATGATA
>MU223848.1:1280045-1292393 GCA_018584345.1 Thuja plicata
GTTCTTTTGCCTTATGTCATTCGAGATTGTGTGAGGTTCATTCCCTTATGCATTCAAGATTTGATGAGGTTTATTTTACCAAATTTGCATTCAAAACAAGTGTTTAAACATACAAGTTCATTAATATATTTCAAAAAACCTAATAACAGAACCTGCATGCACTTGTTAGTAGTTTGGAATATTAAAATGTGTTAAAAAAAACACAAGTTCTGGAAAACAGGCGCAGACGGCGGAGTTTCACAAATGGCGATCTGTGCAGACGGTAATCTACGCAGACGGTGATCTGCGGATACGGCGGAATACCTGCGCAGATGACAGAAAATAAACAGTCAGATTTTTACATAAAACAAGCAAACTTATTAAAATTAAAAAATGACATTTTTATTAATTTTGACAGCATTTAACTCTTAAAAAGTCTATCCCTGTCAGAAACCCAAGAGTTAAAACACTTAAAATTAATAAAAATCAATTTAAGAACATAGTTTTAAAAGTTGCATTTAGACAGGCAGAGATAGCAGATTTTATGCGCAGACGGTGATATGCACAGACGACTGAGTTTGCGGAGATGGCAGTCTGCGGAGACGGTGACTCCAGAGCGGAGATGGGTCTGCGTGTGAGTTTTCTGATCCGCGAGAAATCTACAAAAAATGTTAGAAAAATAGGGACGTGGGTCCCACTGGGCGTGCCAAAATATATGCAATGAAACCTAACCTGTTGGGAGCACGCTCAGACATGCAAACGTTAGAGATAAACATTAAATAACAACATTTATGCATATCTAAAGCATACTACTAAAAAAAAGAAGACTTCCATTACAACCTCCGATGAGCTGAACAAGGGCACCCAAGACCTTGTTGATTTGCTCTTAGAGAGGTTTGTGGGTGTGCTCTCCCAACACAATATGTAAATCCCACTATTGATCTAAAAATGCAACTAAAAGAATGAAGAACTTAAGAACAAGTATGAGGAACTTGTCTCAAGTCTTCATCAAGCATGATGATGCAAAGCTAATACTAAAGTAATATGCAAGATTTAATGAAAACAAACTAAGTTCATTCCATAAATCCTAACATATAATATCTAGATTCCAAATGCAACAAACATGAACTAAGAAAGTATTGCTTATGAAAATGCTAAATGCTCTAGAACTAAATTGGCATGATAACAATGCATAAAATGAAGATGGTTTGCTCTTGGCAAGAACCTTTATTTATAGAGTTTTGGAGAGAAGGGAAGGACTTGGATGAGGTGGATCATATGTGGCATCCACATAGATGCCACATAGAGGACACAAGGGCAAGAGGACAAGCTTATGCAAAAGTCAACACAAGCCTTTAAGGTTTGAGTGGCTCAAGGTTTGCTCACACATGTGTGAGAAACACTTGGGGAATGGAGTGGGGGAAAAAAGAGTGGCTACATTAAGGGAAGTTGGTGGCTTCCTTTTTGAGGAGTTGCTCACACATGTGGGAGCATTCCATTAGTGCTAAAAGGAGTAGGAATCACACTTTAAGTGTGATTAGTGTGTGTTTAAGTGAGGAAGTAGTTTTATTAAGAGGAATAGGTAGGGTAGGGTAGGTTTCTAGGTAGGATTAATAGGTTTTATTAAATTTAATCTTGGTTTAGAAGAATATTAGAAATATGGAGAAATAAATAAATTTAAAATTTATTTAAAAGAGGATTTATGGAGGGTAATGTATTAAATAAGATTTAATACATTAAAAGGGATAGTATTTAAATTAAATTCAAATACTTAGGAGCATGAATCGTATTTAATTAAATAGATAGAAGAATATAACAAATATAATTAATTAAAATTAACTATAATGTTATGGAAATATTAATTAAATTAAATTAATATAA
This sequence comes from Thuja plicata, assembly GCA_018584345.1. NCBI lineage: Eukaryota > Viridiplantae > Streptophyta > Pinopsida > Cupressales > Cupressaceae > Thuja > Thuja plicata. Next base: position 1,281,906 of record MU223848.1, read on the forward strand.
GGACGATTTTGGACGTCTACAGTAAGAATTTTCACATTTTATTAGGTTATTTAACATTATGGTTCCTTTACCTTCAACTAGACAAGGTGTATCATTTCCCATTCTCACTGAACCACCATTATAGTATTCAAAAGTCTCAAATTTTTTTTTATCACTGGTCATATGGTGAGTGCAGCCACTATCTATAATCCAAACATCATTTTTACTAACTTCAGATATGAGTGCTATTTCTACATACCTTTCTTCATCTTCATCTGAATCATCTTCCCTTTGTCCTTGTAGTCTTGGGTATCTCTCTTTTCAGATTTTCAGTTGCTCCGGTAATCTCTATTATCACCTCTATCAAAATTCTTCTCATATGATCTGTCATTTCCTCTGTAATCTTATCTTCATTTTGGACATCTTGCAACAAAGTGTCCAATCTCTTTACAATTGAAACATACAAGTGGTAATTTTCCTTTTTATTTACCTTTTCCTCTCTGCAATGTTCTTACCGTTAGTGATTCAATCTCATCAAGTCCCTGATTCTCATTATCAGTGTCACTATCAATTCTAACAACATGTCTATGCCTTGAATTAATTATCTTTAAAGAAGGTTTGAATGTAGATTCTACAGATGGAAAGACACTATTATCAAAGTTGTTCATCTCAAATGATATCAGTCTACCAATCAGACTATCTAGAGTAACGGTATTGTTTGCAATTTCTCTCATTTCTTGAATAGAAGAAAATATAATAGCATGTGCAGGTAGTAAGCTTCTTAAAATTTTACTTACCACTGTCTCCTCTTCAAGTGTACCTCCAACTCCTCAGATAGGATTTACTACCTCTTTGATTCTATAGCTAAACTAAGTGATATTTTCTCCTTCTTTCATCCTTTGGTCATCAAACCTCCCTCTTAGGCTTTCTGCCTTTTCTCTTAGTACATTAGCATCTCCTCCATGTACCAGATTCAACTTATCCCATATTTTATTTGCATAGCTGCGGGTTTTGACATCTTCAAACTCAGCATCAGAGAGTGATGATGCAAGTTCTATCATCATGCAGTTATGCTCATGCTTTACTCTTAATTGCTCAAGAGTGTGAGGTCCTATAGGAAACACATATTTAGTATCTAAGTATTGAAAAATATCATTTCCAATACTTGATAGGTGGAGTCTTATTCTAATTTTCCATGATGCAAAGCTGTCTTTATTCAACTTGGGTACATCTCATCTGTTCATCTTGTGATCTTTTTCTTGAGTTGTTAAACTCCCCTTCTAAGCACACAAGCTCTGATACCAATTGTTAGTAATAACTGAGAGGGGGGGGTGAATCAATGGTCTAAAAAATATTCCAAATAATCATCCCTTAAAAATTAGTACCACAATATTAAGCCTCTAGTTATCTTTAGTCCTATAAGATGAATGCCTCCAAATACTTTTATCAAATTACTACTTCTCAGAATGCTTTGTAAAACCTTCTACTGTATGTTTACCAAAAAACAGTCTGTTAATTTACCGAAAGACAATAAATTATCTAGAGTATACTAATCAATCTAGTTAAGTTATGTGTAATGAAAAACACTTAAGTAATGACTCATAAACACATTGAAACATGGATTTTTAACGTGGAAACCCTGTTAAGGGAAAAACCACTTGGGATCAGTGAACCAAAATTTTTACTTTTCTGAAGTGAGCTCAGTGAAGAGCCAAACCTGTTAAAGGTTATAAAGACACTGTTAGGTGTGACCTTGTTAGAGGATTTAAAAGTTTAGTCTGTCACTTGATATCAGGCATCTCTATGCTACCTTTCTTGATCAAACACTCACTTGGCCTATCAATAGGTATCTGGCATCTCATGCTATCTTCATGATCAAAATTTTTGATACTACTTGGGATGTATCTCAATATAGAAAGGATCTTTAAATCCTACTCGGTTAAGTGACTTTCTGAATCAATGGTTAAACTAAAACAATATGATCTGTTCACATATACAACTTAGATTTTTTAGATCTATTGTAATCTCATAAAAATATTTTGATCAATATCTCTTGGTTTATACCTTTTCTCAAGTTTGATTCTGCTCGGTGATGCTATTCTCTTTTGTTCGGTGTTCACAGAAAAATTCTTCTTCTTCTTCTTCTTCTTCTTCTTTTCTTCTTCTTCTTGTTCTCCTTCTTCTTATATGCTAAGGCAGATGGCTGCAAGATTGTAAGCTTTTGAGATAGACTAAATCAGAGGAAGACATCTTGAATATTTTAGTGATGATGAATTGGATGAAGTGCAAGGTGAAGCTACACCTACACCTGTGATGGATCAGGAAGAAGAGATATTCCTGCCAGCATTGACAAGTTTGATGTCCGCACCTCAGTTTAATCTTCCTGAGTATAGTGGAAAATTGGATTATGATGAATTGATAGACTGGATAACTAAGATGGAAAAATACTTTGAGTATGAGAATGTATCAGAGGAGAAGAAAGTAAATATTGCAAGTACAAAATTGAAAGGTCATGCATCCTTGTGGTGGGAGCATCTACAATTGGATTGAAACAAGATAGGAAAAGACAAGATCAAGGTATGTGATAAGATGATAAACAAACTAAAAGGAAAGTCTCTCCCTTGTGATTACCAGATTAACCTAATTAGGAGAATGGAAAGTTTGCAGTAGAAAGATATCTTGGTAAAAGATTATACTGAAGAATTCTACAAATTAGACATCAGATATGAACATGTTTAAGATGAAGTGGAAAGAATAGAAATATATCTAAATTGATTAAGAATTTATATACAAGATGAGATCATCATTGTCAAGATGGAGAGCATTGAAGAGGCATATCAGTTTTCTTTAAAAGCTGAGGAGAAATTAAACAAGAGATATGAACAAAGGAAAAGAGGAAGAGGTGGTAGATTCCCTAGAGGAAGAGGTAGATATTATGGGATAGTAGACATGAACCAGACAAGTCAATTTTGACACATATCAAGACAAAGGAAAGTCTATATGGAAAGGTGGAAGTTCATTCTAAGGAAGAGGTAATTACTCCTGAGGTGGTTATAGCAGAAGAGGGTTCCAAGGAACTTGTTACAGTTGTGGTAAAGAAGGACATAGGTCTTTTGAGTGTACACATGCAAGAAATAAAGTTAGTAGTAGCATAAATGCTTTAGTGCAAGAGGATTCACTGAATGAACCTGAGAAGGAAGGAAATCTAATGATTAGAAGGATACTATGGAGTGAGAAAGATAAGCAAGATCTTGTTAGGATAAGTTTGTTCAAGACCAGATGTAGAGTTGCAGACAAAGTTTGGAAGGTAAATGTTGATAGTGCAAGCTCATAGAATCTGGCATTTGAGGAAATGGTCACAAAGTTGCAGTTGGAAAGAATGAAGTGTCTGAATCCCTATCAGATTTCATGGATTAAGGATGAGAATACATTAATGGTGAGTGAAAAATGTTTTGTGAATCTAAAAAATTGGAAAGTATTATGATAAGGTGTTGTGTGATATAATGACAATGGATTATTGTCATAATTTTTTGGGAAGACCTTGGCAGTATGATAGACATGATGTACATGATGGAAGATTGAATAGATATACTATTTGGGTTGATGGTAAGAAACAAATTTTATTACCTTTGGTTGAAGAATCTATTGGTAAGATATGTACATCTGTGAAAGTTTGTCTGATGGAAGGTAGAAAGTTTGTTAAGGATTTGAAAAGAGATAATATTTGTTATGCTTTGATTCCTAACAAATCGAGTAAGAATACAAAAGATGAAATTCCTACAGAGGTTGAGAAATTCCTTACCAAGTACAAGGAGATAATTTTAGATCATGTACCTGAAGGTTTTCCACCAATGATAGATATTAGTCATTGTATGGATCTAATTCCTAGAGCTATTTTACCGAACAAGGCACCACATTGGTTGACACCGACTGAGAATGAAGAGCTTAACTGACAAGTTCATGAGTTGTTAGAAAAGGGTTTGATCAAAGAAATTTTGAGTCCATGTGTAGTACCAAATTTATTTTCACCTAAGAATAATGGAGAATGGTGAATGTGCACAGATTCAAGAGCAATCAATAAGATCATAGTTAAGTATAGGTTTCATATACCGAGGATGGATGATATAATGGATTATTTGAGTGTAGAAAGATATTTTACCAAAATTGATTTGAGGAGTAGATATCATCAGATCAAAGTCAGAAAGGTGATGAGTGGAAGACTTCTTTCAAGATGAAAGAAGGTTTGTTTGAGTGGTTGGTTATGCCTTTTAGTTTAACTAATGCACCGAGTACATTTATGAGGTTAATTTATGAATTTTTGAAGAAATTATTGAATAAATGTGTGATTGTATACTTGGACTATATTTTGATATTCAATAAGACTAGAGAAGAGCATTTGATCCACATAACACAAGTATTGTAGAGATTGAAAGAGGAAAAGTTACTGATAAATCTAAAAAAATGTTCCTTCATGAAAGAAGAACTTGTGTATTTAGGTTTTGTGATTTTAGCTGATGGTTTGAAGATTGATCCTAAGAAGGTTGAAGCTATACTTAGTTGGCCTACACCTGAGAATGTCAGTGAGGTAAGATCATTTCATGGATTGACAATGTTTTTCAGAAAAATTATCAGGAGTTTTAGTTCTATTTTTAATGCTATGACTGAGACAATGATATGAGACAAAAGAGAATTCAAATGTACACATGGAGCTAATAAGAGTTTTGATACTTTGAAGTAGAAGGTTTCTAAATTACCTGTATTATCCTTACCCAATTTCAATAAGGTATTTCAAGTTGAATTTGATGCGAGTGCAAGTGCAATAGGAGCTGTGTTGACTGAAGAAGGTAAACATGTTGCTTTCTTTATTGAAAAGTTGAATGTTGCAAAAATGAAATATTTTGTCTTTGATCAAGAATTCTATGCTATTGTTGAAGCTATGAAGAAATGGAGACATTACTTGATGCAAAGTGAATTTGTGTTGTATACTGATCATAAGGATTTCCAATATCTGGGTAGTCAAAATAAGTTGAATCAGAGACAGATGAAATGGGTAGAGTATTTGAAAAGTTTCACATTTGTGATAAAGCATAAGAGTGGAGTTTCTAACTGAGTTGCAAATGCATTGATTAGAAGAAGATTTTTGTTGGCTAAAATGAGAATTGAAGTTCTTGGTTTTGATGACATGAAGAATTTGTATAAAAATGATCTTGATTTTTTTGAGTAGTAGAGAGTGTGTAGAGAACCTATTCCAAATCAATCAAGTATGAATACTATTTCATTCAGGAAGATATGTTGTTCAAAGGTATTCACTTGTGCATACTTAGAGGGTCAATGAGAAATAATTTGATAAAGGAGAAACATAGTAGTGGTTTGGCTGGACATTTTGGTATTGATAAAATATTGAGTTTGTTGAAGGAAACATATTTTTGGCCTCAGTTGTATAAGGATGTTCAGAAATTTGTGAAAAGTTGTGGAGTATGTCAAATTGAAAAAGGAATAAGTCAGAATACTAGTTTGCATACACTTATTACTGTCCGTGAGAAACCATGGAGTGATATCAGCATGGATTTTGTTCTTGGTTTACTGAGGACAACAAGAGGTAATGATTCCATATTTTTTGTTGCGGATAGATTTTCTAAGATGACACATTTCATACCATGTAGAAAAAATTAGATGCAGCACATATAGTAGATCTTTTCTTTAAGGAGATTGTTAGATTGTATGGATTACTGAGGAGTATTATCTCCGACAGTCACAGTAAGTTTGTCAGCTACTTTTGGAAAATACTTTGGAAGAATTTGGACACTGAGTTAAAGTATAGTTCTACATTTCATCCACAGACTGTTGGACAAACAAAGATTGTAAATAAAAGTTTGGATAACTTGTTGAGATGTTTTGTTGGAGACACACTGAGTAATTGGGATTTGATTTTGGCACAAGTAGAGTTTGCATACAATAGTTTAGTAAATAGAAGTACTGGAAAGACACCTTTAGAGATTTTTCATGGCACACAATCAAGAGGTATATCAGACTTGAGATACATTGCTGGAGAAGAGAAAACAAGTGATGAAGCATAAGAGTTTTCTGAGTTCATGAAGACATTGCATGAGGATGTAAAATAGAAGTTGGAGAAAAGTAATCAGAAATAAAAGAATAGTGTAGATAAATCAAGAAGACATAAAATTTTTGAAGTTGGTGATGTAGTAATGGTTCATTTGAAGAAAGGAATATTTCCTATTGGAACATATGGTATATTGAAAATTAAGAAATTTGGTCCTTGCAAAATATTGAGAATATTTGATAGTGGAAATGCTTATGAAGTGGAATTACATAATGACATGGATATTGTTGGTACTCCTAAATTTGGAACAAATTTGGAGTGACCATGTTGAATTTTCAGACAAGCAAAAGTAATTACCCTTGAAAATTTATGTGAGAAGACTCAGTTAGAGTGATTGAAAAAGGTGCCCGGATGATTTTTATGAGATACAAATTTGGAAGAGGCTTTAATGCCTTTCATTTGATGTATGCAGTGGGTCCCAACTCCTGAATTTCAGTTCTGACATGTTTATGGAGTAGTCATTTTGAGGGGGTCACCTAGTTCTGCATTTTGCCAAGTGTCAATTTGCTGTCCGGAGCCTACTTTGCCTTTGACTATCTTACACCCTGTTGAGTTTCATGGTTCATCACTTTGGGAATGGGTTCCATGCATATCAAAGAGCTTATGTTTTAAACCTCAGGTCATTTCAAATCCGTTTGATAAGTTTTCATACTTCCCAAAGTTGGTTGTTCATGAACCGTCTGCATTTTTTGTCCTGCCTAGAAATCTGATTAGCCCATTTTGACATGTTATAACTTTTGACCAGTGCACCCAATTGAGAAAATTCATTTTGCACTGTGTTCCAGAGGTCACACACTCCATATGTTTCAGTCTGCAGATCTTTTTGAAATCAGATGACAATTTTTCAAGAACCATTCTGATAGTGATTAATTCTGATTTCCTGTGTTCTCAAATTCAGAATTACTAAGTGACCCACTTTGAGTTTTTGAAAATCTATACCCGGGTGAACATTTTGGATAATTGGATTTTTCCTCGTATTGTAAACATAGGAGTGTACCTACCTGAAGATTCATAGACTCTTGCCAATCCATTTGTCCACATTGCCGAAGTCTTTCTATGTCAAATTTTTTAAGTTTCACTAAGTGCAGAATCCTGATTTAAATGGCATACTTTGTCCTTTCCCCATTTGCACCCAGTACGAGGTCATACATAATTGAAGGTTGACCTGCATTATAGACCTAGGAATGAACTCATATGCAAATTCCCAAACTTTGACCAATCCGGTTGATCACTTTTCTTTGTCGATTCCGAACCCGATTTCTGCATATTTACTGTGTTAAAATTCAGGAAGTGTTTAAGTGCTATCTTTACAGATCGGTATCAGTTTAGGAGTTTCTTTTCAGAAAAAGACCACTGAGGGGTCATGTTCTATATATGACATTTATTCAAGATCCAGAGGTTGAGTTTCTGAAAGATCTTTTTGATGACCCTATGAATTCATTCTTCAGAGGCAGTTTCTTCAGTCTGCAGTGCAAAACATAATTAAGTTTTCAGAATGGCCATTTTGCAAGAGTGATAACTTTTGGTCTGAATGTTGTTTTCAAGAAATGATTATGGGACCATTCTCTTTGGATGTGAATTTACTACCCAGATTGGTGGTTAAATCTCACGATGTGTTTTGATAACTTTGCAGAAGTGATTCTGAGGGTGGTTTGCATACATTTCTACAAATGCATTCGCAGCTTTATGAAAAAGATCAACTGGGGAATTTAAAATATTTTGACATAAATCTATGCATTCAAACATCAAAGGGAATCCATGCTGATTTTGGGAAAGACTTAAACATTTCATGCAAATGAGAAAATCCAAAGACATGCTGAGTAAACATACGATGAGAAGCCAGTGCATACCAAAGACATTTTAAAAGTGTTTGAAGCAAATACCATTGGATGATGCTAAAACCAAAGACTGAAAGGCTGTAAATTGGAGAACATTGAAGGATACCATGCATTGGTAGAGAGTGCTACACAAATTTGAGAAGAAGAAGCCACACATTGAATAAAGGAACAAAGTTTTAAAAAGAGAAAACACGGATTTGCAGATGCAAAAAACACAGTCATATTGCGGGGGGCATAACTTTTTATCCAACCGTTGGATCCAGCTCATTTTCGGATATGTTGTCGCAAATCTAATTCTCCAGATTCTCACTGAAGCGATTTTCAAAATTCTTCTTGGTTCGCGAGATATAGACGTCTGTGTGCAGCACTATTTAAAGATTGCCCATGAAATCCGAAAATGGATTATCCCATATTGCTTGTGTTGTGGCATTTTTTAGTCTTTATATGCTAAAACACATTCTTCATTGGTAAGTAAGAGAGCCCAGAGGCTCTGGGCGAGCTCTTAGGGGCTAGAGGAATGGAGGAATGGACTGTACACAGTGTTTTGAGCCCAATTTCGAAAATGTCTTTGAAACTGTGAAATCATATATCCCACATTCATCTGGTAGAGGCATTTCAAAGTGTTTATAAGCAAAGAAACAAACATACAAGTTTGAAGATGAAGTGGAGGCTATGCACGCGCGCGCCCTCATCCGACCGCCTCGGTTTTTGTGCCCAAAAATGTAGGTAAAGTAATTTTGACGAAAGTCGCGAAGTCGTCAGATCCGGATGGTCGCCTAGTCGCCAGAAGCCATGTTCGCCTAGTCAGGAGAGAAATTGGAGATAACCGCCAGCCTGCTGAGACTTGGCGACTGACCGTTAGCGGTTAGTCGCCTAGTCGCCCGATGCCAGAGATAACCGCCGAGATTTGGCGACTAACCGCTAGCGGTTAGTCACGAGGTCGCCTGATGTTAGAGATAGCATTCACGACAGGGAGAAAGCCGCAGGTCGCCAGGTCGCTAGAAGGAGTAAGCCGCCGGATGCTAGTCGCTTGGTCGCCCAGGAAGTAGCCAGAGGAGGAAAATGACTCGTGACTTGGATTTTTAGGCTAGTCGCATGGTCACCAGATGAAGCTGAGTTAAAAAGATTAGTTGAGCATGGTTTTTAACAGCCAATGAGGGACTGCCATGTGGCAATGGGCCCACATGTCTGGCATATAAAAATAATTTATTTTGAGGCAAATGGAAAAAATTTAATTTAAATCTTTATTTTTTCTATAGTTCAACTATTTGGAAAAATTAAAAAAATTCATGCTCAGTTGCAAGCAGAGACCTGATTTTCAAACAGCTGTCAAGGGCTCAAATTTGGTCAAGAATATCAAGTGTTATATATAGTTGGAATTGGCTCGAGACGAAGAATCCATTTCTGTAGGTTATTTTTGCATAGCTGTCAGAGGAAAAATGTAGTATTCAATTCTCTCTTCGGGGGTCATTAATGACAAACATGGCAGATGTATCCGGGAAACTATTGTAAATTCAAATTTAATTTCATAATGGATGCAGATAGTGATTCAGTGTTTGCCAGTTAGAAGTGTCAGGATATGTTGCAAAGAATTCAGATTTTGTTCTAGATGCATGAGTTAAGTTTCATCTGAGAGTCAGATGGGGAATAAGATTGGATTTCTTTCCAGAAGCCTGATAATGTTGACTAAAGGAACAGACAATGTTTGCAGACATTAAAGAGCACTGATGACAATTTAATGGATGAATAAGATATTTTCAAAGGGAAAATGTGACAGATTGCAAGGATATTTTTAACAAATGAAATCAGATTGAAAACTTTTCAGTGGGAAAAGGAAAGAGTTTTTAAAGATATATCAGATGTTTTCTCAGGCAAGTGGAGTTGAAAATTGACTAATCAGTCAGATTTTTCTGGAAAGATGAATGCAGATCAGATTTGAAGGGAGACATGTGTCAATTGCTCAGAAGTTTTTAGGGTTTCTTCTCTCTTCTATATCTTTCTTTTTGTTCTCAGTTGTAAGGGTTCCTTTTTCTCTGCCGAGAGCAGGTCCCTGTTGGCCTTGGAAAATTTTATTGTAAGTTATACTTTTATATCTTTGTATATTCATCAAAGCTTCTTGTTTGGATATGTTGAAGCAGAATACAGTAATAGAATACAGTGTGGTTTTTCCCTCTTTCATATTATCTTGTCTCTTTTCATTTTGTTTGTGCTCTAGTGTGTTTCATCTGTAAGGCATTTGAAATACACCAGCTATAAGGTAGTTTGTCTAATTGTTTATGAGTTCCTTTCAAGGAGAGGACTAAGTTTCATAGATGATTTCAGAGAGCAAAACACTATGATAAGGATTTGATGCAGATGTATGTATATGAGAGGATAGTTTGTAAGGCACTCTATCTTAGCCACATGTAGTTTGTAAGGCACTGTACAGTATCTCTATTATTTTATCTCTGTGGATTCATGTTTTCATTGACTCTTTGCCCAAGGGATAGGCACTGGTCTGAGGTATAATTTGCAATATGTTCCTCATCCAATATCAAAATCAAATTAATC
>MU223848.1:1294028-1332895 GCA_018584345.1 Thuja plicata
TATTTAATTCCTTTATAATTAAATACTATAGCCATGTTTGATTTTGATTTGATTTGATTGGTCAAAATTGATTTGAATTTGTATGGCTATAATAGTTAATATAAATCAGTGATAAAAATCACCTAGGGTATTAAATTGATTTAAAGAATTATGCCAAGCAGTAACAGGGTCATTTGGACATAATCGAGGGTATGATCACACTTAGGGAAAATAGGGTCCATAGTTGTGACAGACCAAATTCAGGTGGTTACACCTCCTTCTACATACATATAGTACAAGGAGTCACCTCACCCATTCCAAGAGCCCGTGCACTTTCCATAGTGGAATGATGAACTATGACTCCATTTGCATAGCCTGCCTGGTTCAGACCAGCAACATGGCTCAAAACAAAATAATTTACAACACTAGATAAAAATACTCAAAATGCTAATTTAACACCACAAAGAACTTCAAAAGGAACTAATCTTCATTATTCATATGTCACAGTAAGTAATCTAATCCATGAAAACACAAAATGCCAAGAAAATAATGAACTGCAATTGTTTCTTCAATTACACAGTCCGTACATAAAATTTACAAAATCAACCAACCTCTTTCCAAGGTAGAGGGAGGCCTTATATAGTTGACCAAATCCCTATCTAATCAGTTTCAGATAGTTAAGAAACCACTTTGCTTGAAAATGTAATCATGCAACAAATGTTGTCAATGACAACATTGACAACTTCTACAACTTTTTGTGTTTTTATTCCAAACTTGGTCACAAGATCATAAAACTTAACCAAAATCCTATCTAAAGTATTTAAACATAAAATATATCTTCCAATCACTCCATTTCCCAATTTGACATCAAAATGTAGAAATACACCCTTTTGTCACCATATTGGCAACATGTACTCAACTAGACAAATGTTGACAATACTTGCAAAGAAGGTCACTAAGGACCTAATAAGGCCTCATAATCTAACTCACCACACTCTAGGATCCATCTAGTCCCATTATTTAACTACTAGTTTGTCTAGGACCACTACAAGCCAAAAACACATAAGAAACCCTAGGTTACCTTTTAGCCCTACGTAGGTGCTCCTGCACCATACTCCCCCACAAAGGAAAGTCATGTCACTCATGTGGAAAAAATGTCTTCAGATATTCCCACCTTATTGAAATCTATAGATGCAATCCATGATGCTTCTGATTTAGGCCTATTCTTCCACTTGATAAGGTGCTCCATGTACACCTTGTGCCTTGTAGTCTTCTGAACTCTAGAATCCAGTACTGTTTCTGCCTCTAGCTTTGGTTTGGAAGGTAACACAGTAGATGCAACATCACTAATAACCCCTTGACTTCTCTAACCTATCTTAGCTATTGGCCCTTTGAATTTGACCAAGTCTTGGACATTAACAATAGGAGATATGCTTAAATCTGAAGGTAAGTCTATTTTGTAAGCATTAGCCCCATATATGGCTATGATTTTGCAAGGTCCCACCCTCTTAATTTGAATTTTAGTAGGAATACCTTTCTACAATCTGGATTTCTTCAAGTGAACCATCACATAATAACCCACTTCAAACTGAATATCTCTCCTGTTTTCATCCCCTTTGGCCTTCAACTTTTGTGTACTGTCTTGTATGGTCTCCTTGACTTGATCCTTGATCTCCTTCATGGTTTGAGTGAAGTCCTCAATATGACCACTCCTATACTACATGCCACCAAGATCCCTAAGCTCACACACACCCCTTGGGTGCATTCCATAAACCACCTCAAATGGACTTTTCCCTGCTGTTCTGTTCTTGCTATCATTATAAGCATATTCTTCTTGGGGAATGACCAAATCCCATGTATGTCCATAATATTTAGTTAGTAACCTAAATAGGTTACCCAGAACTTTTTTGACCACCTCAGTTTGGCCATCTATCTAAGGATGGTAGGCTAAACCAAATGATATATTAGTACCTAATCTATTCCACAATGTTTTCCAAAAATGGCTCATGAATTTCACATGCCTATCTAAAATAATACTTAGAGGCAAGCCATGAATTCTCACAATCTCTTTAAATAACAAATATGCTATATGGCTAGCATCATGATTAGTCTTGCAGGATATGAAGTGAATCATTTTACTAAATCTATCTACCACCACATATATGTTGTCATATCCTTGCTTTGTCTTGGGTAGACCCACTATGAAGTCCATGATCACACATTCCCATGGCCTATTTGGGACTGGTAAAGGTTGATATAAACCTACATTACTCATTCATCCTTTGGATTTCATGCACACTACACACTATTCCACATACCTATCCACATCCCTTATCAATTTTGGCCAATGGTAAAATCTTTGTACAAGTTCCAAGGTCTTTTTCATACCAAAGTGACCACTAAAGCTTGCATTATGTTTTTCCTGTATGAGATTTTTTCTCATTGAACCCCTTGGCACACATAATTGACTCTTAAATAATAGTCCATTTTTCAAAGTAAAATTAGAGAAATTTCTATGAAAATGGTGCTAAAAATTAGTACACACCTTGTAAGCTTCACCAAAGTCCTCATCTTCCTTGTAGAGATCTCTAAAAATTTCAATGCCAATGCTATTCAACTGAACTTCTTGGAGTGTCAATAATCTTCTACTTAGTGCATCCACAACCTTATTTAATTTCCCTTTCTTGTGATTAATTGTAAAAGTGAATTCTTGTAAGTACTCCATCCATTTTAGATGTCTATTGCTTAGTTTCTCCCGAGTGTTGATATAACTAAGGGCTTGGTTGTCAGTAAACACAACAAACTCCTTGGGTAATAGGTAATGCCTCCACTTTCTAAGGGATTTAACTAAGGCATACAATTCCAAGTCATAAGAAGAATATTTCTTCTTGGATTCATTCAATTTTTCACTGAAGAAGGCTACTAGCCTACCTTCCTGACTTAACACACCCCCTACTACCATCCCACTTGCATCACACTCAATGGTAAAAAAATTGTCAAAACTAGGCAAATTTAGGATAGGTTGTGTGGCTACTGTTTCTTCAACAATTCAAAGGCTTTCTCAACTTCTAAGGTCCACTTAAACTTAGTTTTTACCCCACCCTTAATGGTATCCAATAATGGTGCACAAATACCACTGAAATTCCTAATAAATTTCCTATAAAACTGGGCTAACCCATGAAATCTTCTTACCTTAGTTGCTATGGTAGGTGGTGGCCATTTTAGGATAGGTGCAACTTTATCTTGATCCATCTTCAAGGACCCCTTGGACACTACAAATCCCAAGTATAGAAGTTCTTTCTTTAAGAAGTCACATTTCTCAAGGTTAATAGCCAACTTCTCTTCATGTACCCTCTGCAATACAGTCTCCACATGCTTGATATGCTCCTCTCTTGTTATGCTAAATATCACTATATCATAAAGATATACAACTACAAACTTCCCTATGAAGTCCTTGAGAACTTCATTCATGAGCCTCATGAATGTGCTTGGAGCATTTGTGAGGCCAGATGGCATCACAAGCCACACATACAACCCATCTGTAGTCTTGAATGCCTTTTTTCCATTCATCTCCCTCTTTCACCCTAAATTGGTGATAACCACTTTTCAAATCAAGCTTAGTGAAGTACATTTCCCCTCCAAGGCAATCCATTAGATCCTCAATCCTAGGTATGAGGAACCTATACCTTATTGTAATTTTGTTTATAGCCCTTGAATCTATGCAAAGTCTCCATTTTCCTCCCTTCTTGGATGCAAACACAACCGGGACTACACATGGGATTATACTCTTCTTGATCAAGCCTTGATCCAAGAGTTATTTCACTTGCCTTGCCACTTCCAAATTATGATCAGGGGTAATCTCATAAGATGCCTTATTAGGCAAAGATGCACCAGGGACAAAGTCTATGTGATGACTTATCACTCTTCTAGGAGGTAGGGTTGCAGGAGTGCCATCACCTACTATATCTCTGTATTTCCCAAGAAATTATTGAATTTCTAATGGTAGAGATTCCTTGAATGGTTTATCCTCCTCTTTTGGCTTTAGGACTCTAGCATACCCTTCATTATCTTCATCCTTAAGATATTTCATAAACTCCTTTCCACTACACAACAAAATGCTTGGAGTCTTGGGCTGTAGCTCATCTTCTTCCAACAAAGACTAAATCTTGAAAGTTCTACCTCCTTTCTTGAATGTTATGGAATTCTCCTTCCCATCATACACTTTCCCATTATCATATTTCCAAGGCCTTACTATTAGAAAATGGAAAGCATCCATTGGTAATTTGTCACAAAGCAACTTGTCCTTATAACCTGCTATTGAAAACTCAACCCATGTTTGTTCATTCACCAATACACTTTGGCCTTTATTGAGCCATGTCACCTTGTAATGATTCACATGGGGTACTTTGGTTAGCTTGAGTTTACCTACTTCCTCCTCTGATATGATGTTATCTGTGGAGCCTGAATCCACAATCACCTTACAAACTTTTCCAATGATCTTGCATCTTATCCTAAACAAAGCCCTCCTATGTTTGGGTTCATCCTTAACTGGTTGCCTTATCAACACCCTCCTGAACATCATATTTTCACCCATCTCTGAATCAAGATGATCAATCTCAGGTGCCTTGACACTTGAATTTTCCTCATGAGCATATGCCACTCTCTTGTCATGATTTTATGAAATAGGCTTCTTAGGGAATCTATATGATGGGTGGCCTAATTGAACACAATTGTAACACTTCATACTTGAAAATTATGAGTTACTTCTACCTCCTCTTCCTCTACTAGGTCCTCCTTGGTTACCCCTACCTCTGGTATAAACCCCTCTTGGAGTGCTTTCACTACTATTCTCTATCATTTTGGTCTCACCTTGTGTTCTTTTCTTATTGCCTCTGCCTTGATAACCTCCTCTTTGACCCCATTGGTCTCTTCCTCTATCTCTTTTTTTGAAGTTAGAATCACCTTTTTTTCTATTCTTTTCTTCCACCTTTAGAGCTAGTTGATGACACCTCTGAACTGTGGTTGGTGTCCATAAACTAATCTCTTCTTGGATGTTCCATTTCAATCCACCCAAGTATCTTTCAACCTTAATAATTGATTATTCTTCTTGTTTCATGGATCTAAGATACAACCTCTAGAACTCCTCTATATAAGAGGCTACATCCATGTCTTTTTGTTTCAGATTATACCTTTTCCTATGGATTTGGATCTCAAAATCCTCTGGAAAATAATTTTCTTTCAGCTTGGTTACCATGGCATTCTAGTTGGCTATAGGCCACTTTCCCATTCTTATCCTCTCATCTTGAAGATACTTGCACCATGTTAGTTTTGACCCTCCAAGTCTTGACTTGGCCACCTTGAGCTTTTGTGCCTCTGTCACACCTTCACACTCAAAATGGTTATCCGTTCCTTCAATCCAATCCATCACTGCTTCAATGTCCATCTTTCCACTAAACAGTGGTATTCCCTCCAATTCCTTTCCTCCTAGGGATTTTATGGCTTTTAAGAAGGGTTCTTCATTCAAGATAGGGTCTGGTTTAGGGATAATGTCTTCCTCAACAATCTTCTTACCCCTATCACTACTTTCACCATCTTTGTTCCTAGTTGCATTAGCAACTTCTTCTAGCCTTATCTTCACTCCTTATAAGGCTTCTTCAAGGATTTTGTTTTTCTCCTTTCAATCATCCACCTCTTTAGCTAACTTTTCATTTGTCACCATGCTTTACATTCCCACTGATTCACTAGTAGCTGCAAACATACACTATTTTCCCAAGTCTTTAACTTTCTTTGATACCAATCTGATGTAACTACAAGCCTTTCTCTATACCCCTCACTTCAACTAGGTACTTCAATAGGCCTCTTTTCTAGCCTAGTAGGGTCTTTCACTAACCCTAACTTCTAAGGCTCATCTACTCAAGAACCTTCTCACATTCAGCTTGAGTCCACCAATCAAGAAAATACAACTTGCTTATCAAAGCCCCATGGAGGTCTCTTCATACCACCTTCACTAACTAAGCCATAAGGTTCACTATCAAAAAAATATGGAGAGATAGGATTCTAATTAGGTCAATTAGATCCAACCCAATGTTCACCCACACTTCTTGTGATGGAACTCTAATCAAGTTCAAGATTTTCCTTCAAGAACTCCCAAATAGGGCTAGAAGCAATTAGGCCTATTTGGTCACCTTTTTGCTAATAACTTAAAACACTTACAAAAAAGTGCCAAAAAAAACTCCACTTATAGACACCCTTTATGGAGACCATCAATATTTTACTAGTTTCCGCTCCCAAAATTGTTTGTACACTAGTAAGCTAGAATCATGCCTAAAATTCAGGGTTTCAAGTCTTTATGACTGTCTGCATAGGGGTTTGGTTTCTTAGTAATTGGAAATCTTCATCCAACATTCTCCTTCTATTCGGGGCTTATTAAAAAATCCCTCTACCTCTCCACAATCTCAATTTGAAGCATCTAATGCATTCAACCCACTGTAAACCACTTCCAATGCTTTTCATATCCCTAGCCATGCACCACAAGCTCACCTAGGGCATCATTGAAAAAATGGAAAACAAGCTTTCCAGGGCCCCTCCTTCTACATACATATAGTACAAGGAGTCACCTCACCCATTCCAAGAGCCTGTGCACTTTCCACAGTGGAATGATGAGCTATGACTCCATTTGCATAGCCTGCCTGGTTCAAACCAACGACATGGATCAAAACAAAATAATTTAAAACACTAACTAAAAAAACTCAAAATGATAGTCTAAGACCACACAGAAATTCAAAAGGAACTACTCTACATTTTTCATAAGTCACAGTAAGTAATCTAATCCATGAAAACACAAAATGCCAAGAAATTAATGAACTACAACTGTTTCTTCAATTACACAGTCCGTACACAAAATTTCCAAAATCAACCAACCTCTTGTGAAGGTCAAGGGAGCCCTTATATAGTTGACCAAATCCATATCTCATCGGTTTTAGACAGTTAAGAAACCACTTTTCTCGAAAATGCAATCATGCAAGAAATGTTGTCAATGTTGGCAATGACAACATTGACAACTTTTTGTGTTTTGCTTCCAAACTTGGTCACAAGCTCATAAAACTTAACCAAAATCCTATCTAAAGTATTTAAACATAAAATAAGTCTTCCAATCACTCCCTTTCCCAATTTGACATCAAAATGCAGAAATACACCCTTTTGTCACCATATTGGCAACATGTACTCAACTAGACAAATGTGGACAATACTTGCAAAGAAGGTCAATAAGGACCTAATAAGGCCTCCTAATCTAACTCACCACACTCTAGGATCCATCTAGTCCCATTATTTCACTAGTGGTTTGGCTAGGAACACTAGAAGAAAAAAAACACATAAGAAGTCCTAGGTTACCTTTTAGCCCTACCTAGGTGCTCCTGCACTAGTATCATAACTGTTTGATTGCATAGAGATCCCAGAATGGATGATGGTTTTGAAGAAGCTGCTAAATATTTTGGAATTGCTGGATCTAGTGGAGATAGTGGAGCTGATTGGATAGAGAGATTTGGAGGAGATAGATATGATCGGTTGCAAAAATCTGAAGATCAGTTGAGTACAAACTACCAAATGGAGGTTTCCAAATTTTTAGGTACATTGAGACCCGATGATCTGATTGATTGGATCAGTGAGTTAGAAGACTAATTTGAGCTAGAAGACATTGAAGATCCTCTTAGAGTGAGGTTGGCACAAACTAAGTTGAAATGGCATGTTGCTTTATGGTGGAAAGAGTTGTAGAGGGACCAAGAAGAAGAAGGTGAGAAGAAGATCAATCGGTGGAGGTTGATGGTGAAAAATCTAAAGACTAAGTTCATTGCTGCCGACTGTGAACTTGAGTTATTTAAGACGTTGGAGAATTTGAAACAAAAGGAGATGACTGTGGAAGATTATACCGAGGAGTTCTAGAAGTTGACTATTCGGTCTAGACATAGAGAACTTTCTAAAGAAAAGATGGCGAGGTATGTTAATGGTTTGAAATTTAATATCCATGATGAAATTGGTATGTTGAAGATTGACTCGGTAGAATATGCTTATCAGTATGCATTGAAGGCAGAAGATAAGTTGAAGAGAAGACATTATGGTAATTCTCGAGGGAAGGAGAAGTAGGAGGAGTCGGTAAAAGATAAACCAAGGGTTGAAGATGAGTTGAAATTTGTTGAACCGAGGATAAGGGAAGGTAGAGGTGTATTTAGAGGTTCTTGTTACAACTATGATGAAGAAGGACATCGGTCATTTGAATTTCCTCATACAGATAAGAAGGTTGGTAGTCACTGAAATGCTATGGTGAATGAGGTTGCTGAGAATGAACCTGAGTTGGAGGATCTGAATCTTTTTCTTAGGAGAACTTTTCTACCCTCAAAGCAAGTTGATTATTTTTAGAGGAAGAACTTGTTCAAGACCATGTGCAAGTATGGTGGAAAATTTTGTAAAGTGATTGTTGTTGGAGGGAGTACTGACAACCTAGTTGCTGAGGAGATGGTTCAGAAACTTGGTTTGAAAAGGTTGAGGCATCCTTTTCCTTATAGGATAAGTTGGTTACAAGATAGTCATGCACTAGAGGTGAAAGAGTAGTGCATGGTGATTTTTTACATTGGTACCTATAGAGATGAAGTATTATGTGACATTGTGGAGATGAGTTCTTGTCATGTTTTACTTAGTAGACCTTGGTAGTATGATAGAGATGCTATTCATGATTGTAAAATAAATTTCTTTGCTATACTAAAGGATGGGAAGAAGTCTATTTTGATTCCTTTGAAGGATGTAGAGCTCAGTAAGAGGAACTTGAGAATTGGTAGCATATCTAAAATGGTTTCAGATGTTGGTGTAGATATGAGTATGTAGAGATATGAAGATAAATCAGCAAGTGATAGTGGTAAAGGGACGCAGAAGAAGAACCAAGGGAAGAATGTGTTGGTTGAGAACTTGGAAGATATGTATATCAAGAACTAGTTTGGGATCTATGTGTTGAATCCCAATAGATGTTCATCGAGCTTATGATAACATTTTTTTGCATCTGGGGTGTCTAATGCAGGAGAATCCTGGGATAGTTGGCAATCCTATATCACCAAAAACATGTTTTGGTTTGATTCTTTTTTAGTAGTTAACTTGGTTGGAGACCTTAGGTGCTCGGTCACTTTGGTGGTTGTTCTCAGCTGGAAGATGTATTTCTTCAATGTTGGACTCGATGACTAGACTTAGTGGTGCTCAGTGTTTCTATTTTTTAGTGATATTCTACTCGAGGTAAAATGCTCGATGGTAGTTGCTCGGTGTGTGCAGCTCAATGGTGTCTTTCTCGGTAGAATATTACTCGAAGGTTTTTGTTTGGTGGATTTATGCTTGGTTGTGTCTTTCACCGAGTGGTATGGCTCCTAGTGTGCTTATTTACCAACTAGTTGTTGGGGTTCAATGACTTGTGTTTATGGATTAGGAAGACATTGGATATTGCATCCGTGATTTGAGGGGGGCTCATTGGGATTGTGCTGAGTTCTGAGGCATGTGGATTTGTGAAATTGGATCTTGTGTGGACCTAAATCTAAGTTGATGTGTTCCCCTATGTATTTTTTTATTATTTGTAGCTAACTGGTGCATTTAATATCTATTCATTGTAGAGTGTATGACTGACTGGGTCATTTAAATATTGTTTACAAGATGGCTTGTGGAAAGTGTGTATAAAAGAGAGTATAGGTTAATGTTTAGAAGATAGATAAAATGAAAGGAAGATAGATAGAGGATAGTAGAGTAAGCTAATAAGCTAAAAGATTTTAAGTTGATAAAGATAGTTGTAAGTGGGTAGACAGAGATTGCAGTTTTCTTGGTGGCTTGTGAGCACAAGTTTAGATCTAGTTTCTTCCACTTAGCTATAGGTTAGATGGATAAGGTTAGATCCTATGAGATCTTGTTGGATCAGGAAGGCATTACAGCCTGACATGTTGCATGTAATTGGAATTCTAAGATAATAAAGTTGATATTGATATATCCTATGTTGTGTTATTTTTGTTGTGTTGTTCTTGTTATTGGTTGCAAGTTTGGACAGTCCTTTATTGGATCCTCCAAGCTTGGACTACACAATTAGGTAGCTCAATGTTTTTCTGCTTAATCATCACCATAAATATTAGGGTTTGGTTAGATCCAACAAATCCTTCCAACATTTTGTTCTCCTTCTACCTTGTAGATACTTCTCAAAACTCCTTAAATCCATACATAGTAACAGTTAAATATATATTAAATTCTCATTAAATGATCTATGACATTCATCCCTATCTTCCACATGGTTTACATATCCCAAGATTTTAATTATGTTGGTTGGGATCTCAATTCTTTCTCAAAATCTAAAATATTGACACTTTCTCATCACTGTGTTCTTCCGCTCGGTCATCACTGGATAACCTAGTAAAAATTGATGCTCGGTCAACACTATGTAACTTGACATTTATTGGTGCTCGATTGACACTCACATCACTTAGCATAAACTTAAGTTCCTTAATCTTCTGCTCTTTTTCTCGATCAAGACTAAGCTTTTAGTCTTCCATTCTTCACTTGATGTTAAATATAAACAACACATTATCTTGTCAATGTGCCAACTAATTAAGTACCCATTGTAGTTTCACATAACTCCACCATTTCACTAGATCTTCTTGTTATATCCACTTTTCAGATCCTCTTCATCAATCAAATGATATGGCACTTTAATAGATAGCAAAGGTATTATCAATTAAGGTTTGACATTAATGACAATATACTAATTGTTTCAATTGTAGCTTCCAATAGTCCCGAGGTAAAGGATAATTGTTTAACCGAGTCGCAAATACATTGAATCGATTCAAGAAGATGATCTGATAGCTGAGAGAAAATAAAGGAAAACCTAATCATGGAGATTAAGATGAAAAAACAAAAGCCTATATATTGATGAGCTTGTATTTTTACAAGAGAGATGCTGGTAATTTCAAAGGTTGAAGTGTGGTAAACCTATTGAGTGAAGAAGATAAGAGAAAAGAAGTGAAGATCTACTCCAGAGAAGAGACTAATGAATTATTGATGTCATAAGTGACAGAGAGCACATAAGGGATCTGATAAAAAAAGAGGTAGTTTCAGATATATAGATCAAATCATTACACTGGTTCTTATTAACCTTTGTAACAAAAAAAAATCTCTTAACCGAGTGGACCTAATAAGTCCTTTTGTAAATCCTTGAGAAAGGTAACATTCTAGGATGAATGTTTAAGCCCTCTGACTAGGACACTCCTAATAGGGTGAAGATCTTAATAGCTCTAAGGTAAATCCCCTAATAGGGTCACATCTAACAAATGTGCATTGTAATATTTAATAGGATTGGCTCTTAACCGAGCATACTTCAGAAGAGTATCTCTTTTTGTGGGTGACAATTCCCATGGAGGTTTTTTCCCAAATTGGGTTTCCTCGTTAAATGTGGTTTTATGTGCATTGCATTGATAATTGTGGATGTTAGTTGCATATGATATATGTTATTGATTGAGATAAGTAAAATTAGTTTATTTTCAGTTGCTTCTATTATTTAAGTTACCGAGTTGAATCAGAGATCTAAGTTTTAATTTATAAGATTCAATATTTTATGATTCACCTCCCTCTCAGTAAACCAACAATTGGTATTAGAGCTAGTGCTCTAATAGATAAGTTTAAAAGGAATCAAGTTAAAGATTCAAAGATGTATAAGAGGGAGGCACATAAGTTGAACATGAATAAATTTTCTACATGACAAAACATGATGAGGCTACACATATATAGAATTGGAGATTATGCATTAAACCATCTTGACAATGAGTACTCACCTCCACTGGTTGGTCCTTTGACACTTGAGAAAATAAGAGAAAGACATGAACATACACAATTTATGATAGAGATATCTTCTACTCTCACCGATCAATATTTCAATGATCTTCAAGGATGTGATACAAAAAAGAAGATGTGGGTCAAGTTAGCACTGGTGTATGGTGGAGATCAACATGTTCAGAAGGCTAAAGCTGAAATATTAAGAGGTAAGATTGAATATATGAGAATGAAATAAGGAGAAACTATTGCACTATACAACACAAGACTAAATTAAATTTTTATTTCCATCACAGGTGTTGGAGGACACATTGAAGAAGATGTTACAAGAAAGTTGCAAAGAACATTGTTACCTATCTATGCCATTCGAGTATTTTCAATACAAGAATTGGGGATCCATTCCTCATATGATTGTTACCCTAGATGCTAGGATCGGTAAGATAATTGATTTTGAGTTGAATGATTTTGATAATAGTTTTCCTACTACTTCTAAGATTGAATTTGCATTCAAATCATCTTTGACTATTGGAAAGTCTAGAGAATCTAGATCTAGTGATGGATATGCAAGTAGTACTAGAAAAAGATTTCATAGTTGTAAAAGTTAGCTAGAGGAACTATATGCTGAAGATGAAAGAAATGAAGCTGAGTTTGAATATTTATTAGCTAGGAGACTACCGAGAGGTAAAGGTAAGTATCGAGGGAAGCTACCTTTGAAGTGTTTTAACTACAATAATATTGGTCACATTGCTTCTAATTGTATTGAAAATAATGAGAAGAAACACAACATAGATAACGATCAGAGAGAGAGAGAGAGAGAGAGAGAGAGAGAGAGTGGGGATTCAAAGATTTTAAGAATAAAGGAAATAAAACATGCTACATTGTTGAAGGAGGATCATTTGATGACGACACTGAAGATGAAGATGTAGAATTTATTTATGTCGCTATTAAAGAGTCTAATGAAGAAAGGTATGTAGAGGAAAAAGCCCTACTCTCACAAGTAAGTAAAAATGATACATGGATTATAGACAATGGTTTCTCACACCATATGACTGGTGATAATGATAATTTTAGTACTTTAAAAGGGCATAATGGAGGTAATGTTAGATTTGTAAATGATGCTCCATATCATGTGGAGGGGAAAAAGGTTCTATAATTCTATTAAACAATACTAATTATGATGATGTTTATTGGGTTGAAGGTCTAAAGTACAATTTGTTGAGTGTGGCATAGTTGAACAACACAGGACACCAACTCAAATTTCAAAATAGAAAGGTAAAGGTAATTGATCATAAGGGAATTATAATTGCTACTGGAGAATGTTATGCCCTACATACCCATCCCTACATTTTGTGGGAAAAATGTTGGGTCCCCCATTTTGCTTTTGCCTTGTTTCTTTTGCATTTTTTTTCTCTAGCCTTTGCCTCCATAGGGCCGGTGTTTTCTTTTCCTCTTGGTTTCTCTTCCTCTGGGACCTGGTCCCAAAGTGTTTTTGTCTTCTTGGTTCCAGCCAGATTCTTGACTCTGGGATTACATGTCACCATTTCCTCTTTTGTTGGAGGGTGCGGTTGCATGGGATCCCCTGGCCTAGAGTCCAGAGGTTTACCTTTCTCAGGATTTGTGGAAGGAAGTGGGATTTTTTTATCCTAAGGGTATAAATAGGGTTTCACTAGTCATTGTTACATTTACCGTGAACAAATTACCCCAGAGTGATTCAAAGAAATTAAGCTGATTTTAGCAGTGACTATGTGCAATTTGTTCCCAAAGCTTGAACAGTGTTTTACAGTGACTGAAAGTGGTGTGTTCATGGTGATTCAAAGCTGATCAATTGCAGAGAACCTCCCATGCTCATCTTCCCACATCCCTCATTTTCAAGGTAGGCCTTTCTAGTTCCTCTTCTCTGCTTTATGATTTTTGTTTTGGTTTTCGACCAGCTTCAGCTTTTTGTTTTCTCTGTTTCCTGTTCCATTTTGCGTTGCCGCCTCCCATTGGTGGAATGGCTCTGCAAGAGGGTTGTCCACCCTCTGTGTAGTTGTAAAATCATGTGATTCTTGTATATTCCCTATAAATTCTGTAAATTGTCTGTAAGTAGTTTTAGATTAGTTTGTTCTTCTGGGTCTATCTGTAAACCGTCCCTCGGCCCTCTGTGTATAAGTGTCTTAGTCCATTTTTGCATGTATATTATATATAGTTCTAAATGTTCCCTCTTGTCTAGTGGTGAGCTCACCATGCCCCTCTACATGTATCCAAATTTTCCAGCTCGCCCTTCTGGTGTCTGCAAATTTGAACTCGACACCTCTCCTAGTCAAGTTTAGAGATTTTCTCTCTCCTCTATCACCTTCGCTTTATTGGAGAAAGAGAGAAAGAGAAAGAAAAGGTGTAAACCTTTGATGTCCAAGAGATATAGGTCCTAGAGACCAAAATAGGAGAAAAGAGACAAGTACAAGACAAGCAGCTGACTTTGGCTAAGGGAATCGAACCTTCAGGAGTAACCATAATGTCAGCCACCATGCTCCAAACGCCTCTGCTCACCAAGGGTAGGGTAACCTTTGGCAAGGTAGTCTTAGTGTCCCAACAGTCAAATATCAGCCAGACACCTCTGCCATCTCAAGAAAATACACCAACGGAGGAGGATGTCCCGACAGATGATGCCAGAGAAGAAGAGAAGAAGCAGTAGAAGGAGGGGGAGAACCCAGGAGATATGGATATTGATTCCACCAAGGTTGCTAAGGAAAGGGACACCGAGGTAGTGGATATTTATACCACTAAGGTAGATTATGTAGGTGGTCCCAAGAACATAGAAAAAGAGTCTGAAGAGACCACCAACATTGAGGATGAACAATGAAACCCCAGAGGGGATATACATGATCAAGCCCTAGCAGCAAGGCCGCCCCTGCCACCACAATGGCTGGAGGAATCTAAGAAGAGAAAAGCCTCGGTAGTGGAAAAATCTCATCTCTCCCTGGCTGAGATGATGGCATGAAGTCAAAGTACCCCAAATCCAAAGAAGGCCCAGACCTTGCAGTCTATTCAAACTGGTCTGAGTGGAGATACAGTCGTGGTTATCATGACCCCTCCCCCAGACAAAGAGGAAGCAATGGTAACTATTTTCGAATACACTATCATAGAGGTACCTCTAGGGTAGAGGGACAAGCAGGGAAAATTGGACCTGCTGAAAGAGGCCATCCAGGCAATTGAGGCCTGCTATGATAAGAAAGCCCAAAGACTAAAGGAGGAAAAAGAACATAGTGCAAATATCCTAAGGCTTTTGATAGAGCTAGTACAATTGTTAACTTCCATCCCTCTAGAAGCTTCTACATCTAGAGAACCACTCCCATAGGGTGACATGGACACGCTAAGAAACATGAAAAGGAAGGTGTAGGTAGTGGATGACTGGGTGGACAAATAGTTAGGAAATGTCTGACATTTCCTAACAACAACACTCCGGGACCTGTGTGCGATGGATAAAATCTTGCACCAAGTTAAGGGCACCATTTCTCCATGGGAGGGAGAAACTGATTAGTACGAGGCATGGATGAGTGAGCTAGGAGAGCTCATGGGTCTTGGGGAAGAACCCATCATGAAGATGAAAATTTTGGGGGAGGATTCTTTCAATTTTACCTGGGTCCAACACTCCTAACTTGATATCAAATTGGAGATTAGCAAGCAACTGGTAGGAGCCATGAAAGACAAGGTCCCAGAGGTAGGGTATTCTCTAAATTTATATAAGGCTTTTGTTACAAGGGTTTCAGGAGTTGGTCCCTTTAGTACAGATACGTGTACTCCAGAGGTATATGTTTTGGGGAAATTTGATGAGCTAATGGAGTCACAATATCAATCCCTAAGAGAAATGGATGGATTGAAAATGTCATGCTTATCCTGCATGATGCTCCAGGCCCATGATGCAGCAAAGATGGCCAAATAATTCAAGGGAAACACCCTGGATCTGGGTGAACAAATGGAGGTGGCCAAATTCCATCGGGACAACATCAAAGACATTGATGAAGATGGAGTTTCCCAGCTCCTAGAGGCATTTAAAACATACAAGGCACAATAAGGTTCTCCAAACTATGGAGATTTTTACCAACAGGGTCCAAATTTTGTAAATTCTTTATTCTTTGAGTGTAAGCTCCCAGGATCCAGAATTCTAGATCCAAACTTTAGTATTCTTTCATAGTGACCCGTGTCCAGGTTCCCTGGAGCCGACTTGTCATTGTAAAAAGTTTAATAAAGGGGTTAGTAGGTAGGTGATCCCGATAAGGCATGTCAGATGGAAGGATGTATTTGGAAGGTGATTCTCCCAAAGTGTCACTCTAGCATTAACTACCTGGTGCATTGAAGATAGTGAGCCACATTCTACATTAATGAGACATGTAGCCTCGAACTTCAGGAAGATTGGATTTCTTCTATTTTTACTTCGACACTCCTCTCTATGCCGATTCTTCCAGCTTCTCTTCTTCTTTCCTTCCTCTATCTTATCAGACCTCTGCTCTTTTCAAGGTGATTTTAAGTGGTGCAGGTAGTACTGACCACTGGATAATGTATTTTATATGTTGAGTGTATAGTTAGATTAGGTTAGTTTTAGGGAAAAATATGTGTATAAAGAAGTCTGACCTCATAATAAGGGTCAGCAAAATTGATGATTTTGCAGTCTAGCAAGTAGTAGAAAATAGCCTTTCACTTCCAATTGTTTTAGGAGCTCAATTCTTAGTAGTTCTTAGTAGTCTAGATTCTCCCTTGGAGCCATGGATGTATGCACCAATGACGCTGGAACACTTTGAGTAAATGAAGAAGGAAGAATAGTTATGGAAATGATGTTGTTGATGTTCTGATCTCCAAGTTAGCGATTTTTTTTTTTGCTATATGTTTCTAATGTCCTTTGCTCTAATGTTTCATTTAGATTAATGATCCCATTTCTTCTTGCTATTTAATATGTATGAATCGTTGGTTCTGTATGTATTCAGTATTTAGTTTATTTCTTTGGATCATTGTTGATGTTGAAAATATATTGCATAACTATAAGTAGAAGTAACAAACTCTAACCCCAGTCTATCTTTTGTGCTTTATTTGGTAAACTTAACATGCTTACAAGAAACCCCATCCCCATCGCTGAAATCCCCAAAGAAGATGAGTAAAACCAGCTATCCCCCTGAACAAACAATCACTTACTTAACTTAGCTTCCCTGCACCATCAAGACCCAACACTCAGGTGCTTGAAGGCCCGAAGGATTTATTCTCTAGAAAACATTTGCAGGTGAATTTTTTCAGTACCCCGGTACCCAGTGATGAATTATCATCTATTGATAGGACCGGTCACAAAGTCCCGCCAAGAGAAAATTTAGAAGATTCAAAGATTTTAAGAACAAAGGAAAGAAATCATGCTACATTGTTGAAGGAGGATCATTTGATGATGAGACCGAAGATGAAGATGTAGAATTTATTTATGTCACTATTAAAGATGAGTCTAATGAAGAAAGGTTTGTAGAGGAAAAAGTCCTAATCTCACAAGTAAGTAAAAATGATACATGGATTATAGATAATGGTTTCTCACACCATATGACTGGTGATACTGATAAGTTTAGTACTTTAAAAGAGCATAATGGAGGTAATGCTAGGTTTGGAAACGATGCTCCATATCATGTGAAGGGGAAAGGTTCTATAATTATGTTGAACAATACTAAATATGATGATGTTTATTGGGTTGAATGTCTGAAGTACTATTTGTTGAGTGTGGCACAGTTGAACAATACAAGACAGCGACTCAAATTTCAAAACAAAAAGGTAAAGGTATTTGATCATAAGGGAATTCTAATTGCTACTACAGAAAAATCTAAAGGTAACCTATTATACCTTGATACTTCCATAAATATTTTTCTATTTTCTAAGACTAAATATGTATGGATATGACACAAAAGGCCATGTCATGTGAATTTCGACAACTTAATCAAAGTGAGTAAGAAGAATAGAGTAAGAGGTCTATCAAGTTTAGACAAACTTGAGAATATCATGTGCAAGGGATGCCAAGTAGGTAAGATGACTAAATCAATATTTACAAGAAAATATTATACTACACAAGCTATTTTAGAGTTAGTACACATTGACCTATGTGGTCCCATGAGAACACAAAGCTATTATGGAGATAGATACTTCATTTTGTTTGTTGATGACTATTCTACAATGATGCCGGTCATGTTTCCAAAAGAAAAAAATTGATGCTTTTCAAATGTTTAAGTGGTACAAGGCAAGAGTTGAAAAAGAGACTAGGAGACAACTGAAATGTCTGAGATATAATAGAGGATGAGAGTTTACTTCTGATGAGTTTACACTCTTCTGCAATGAACATGGTATAAAGAGACAAATTTTTGCACCAAGGACACCACAAAAAAATGAGATAGCTGAGAGAAGAAACATATCCATTTTGGATTGTGCTAGAACATTGATGATTGAGATGGCATTTCTCAAACCTTCTGGAGAGAAGCAGTCAACACTTTTTCTTATACACTTAACTGAGTACAACTGAAGAAGGGAAATAACAAGACACCTTATGAGATCTACTATGGACACAAACCGAATGTAAGTTACTTCAAAGTATTTGGAAGTAGGTCTTATATTCTAAAAGATTCTAGAGATGGAAAGTTTGAATCTAAAGGAGATGAAGGAATATTATTGGGATATTCTACTAAGAGAAAAGCCTACAAATGTTTGAATACAACTACTAACAAAATTGTAGAAAGTGAAAATTGAGGATTGATGAATTTGCAGAGAAGAATGATGAAGGAAACAAGAAGGAACCTAAGGATTATCAAAGATTTTTTTTATGTATAGACTGATATTCTTGATACCTTACTGAAAGTACAAATTGAGGAAGAAGATGAGCAGAGAGAGATTCCACGGAATGATGGAAATGAAGAGATACCATTGGCTACTAAGCCTATTTTAGAAAAGTATGTGAAGAGACACCACTCACCGAGTAAAATCATTAGAGACAAGATTTTTGGAGTTCTGACAAGAAGTAAGGTAAGAGACAACACGTGCTTAATATCTGAATTTGAACAAGGAAAAGTGAAAGATGCATTAGAAAGTGAAGATTGGATGAAATCAATGAAAGAAGAGTTAGATCAAATTCAACAAAATAATACATGGACTTTGGTACCAAGACCTAAATATAATAATTTAATTGGTACTAAGTGGATTTTTAGAAATAAGTTGAATGAGCATAGTAATGTAATAAAAAATAAAGAAAGATTAGTTTGCAATAGGTATGCACAAGAAGAAGGTATTGACTATGGTGAAACTTGTGCACCTATTTCTAGATTAGAAGGAGTTAGAATTCTACTAGCATAAATTTTTTATAAGGGATTCAAAGTTTATCAAATGGATGTTAAGTCTGCATTTCCTAATGGTACCCTAGAAGAGGAAGTGTATATTGAACAAGATGAAGGATTTTCTGAGAATACTAACAGGGATATGGTATGAAAATTTCACAAAGTACTATATGGATTGAAACAAGCACCTCAAGCATGGTATGAAAGATTGCATTCATATCTAATCAATATAGGATTTCAAAGAACAAGTGACAACAAAAATGTGTATCTAAAATTTGATAGTAATAACAGAGTTTTAGTTGCTGAAATATTTGTTGATGATATTATGTTTGGAGGAAATGACACATTGTGTAAATATTTTGCTGAGGAGATGAGAAAGGAGTTTGAAATGTCTATGATTGGAGAGATTAAATTATTTCTTGGACTTCAAATTCAACAAGTAAAGGATGGGATCTACATTACACAATCAAAGTACATCAAGGAGATCCAAAAGTTCTTTGGTATGGATGACTCAAGACCGGTTGGAACATCAATGGTCACTGGTTGTAAGTTATCAAAAGAAGATGAGACAAAAGAAGTAAACGAGACAATCTACCAATAAATTATTGGTAAGCTGGAATATGTAGTACATGGAATACCCAATATTTATAATATTGTACATATTATTGCAATGTTTTCTTTCGATCCAAAGGAAACACATATGTCTGCAGTTAAGAGAATATTTAGATATGTGAAAGGAACTGAAGATTTTTTCTTACTATACAAGAAAGGAGGAGACTTTGAGTTGAAATTATACACTGATGCTAATTGGGATGGAAACATTGATGATAGAAAGAGTACAAGTGACAAAGATTTCTTCTTATGAGAAAAATTAGTTACATGGCTAAGAAAGAAACAAAGTTGTATTTCACAGTCTACTACCGAGGCTAGGTATGTTGCTATAGCTATGAATTGTAAAAATATTGTATGGATCAAACAACTACTTGAAGGTATGCAAGAGGAAATTATCGATCTAGTCACTATCTATTGTGACAAAACAAGTGCTATAAATATATCAAAAAATATGGTAATGCATTCAAAGACCAAGCACATTTCTATCAAGTATCACTACTTGAGAGAGAAAGTTCAAGACAAATATGTAATGTTGGATTATGTGGACTCAAAGGGACAACTATCTGATATATTCACCAAGACACTACTAAAGGATTCTTTTGAGTATCTTCAAGGTAAATTAGGGGTCCTAACCCTACCCAACATTAATTAGTGAAAGAGGCATGTTACATCAATTCTAGGATTCATTAGAATATCTATTTTGTGAGTTGATGCTAGTGATCACACTTTAGGTGATGTCTAAAGTTGTGAAGGGGATTCTGTATGCAAAGAGATATCAGTACATGCAAAGTATGATTCATTGTCTAAATAAGATTTTGGGAGTATGAATCTTTGGGATTTATGTTAAAGATGGAGAAGTAAGTAATTAATGAATACAAAAGTGGAAATATTTCATGTAAGAGGGATAATGTGAACGGAAAATGTTGATGGACACCACAAAGAGGAAGCGCAAGCTAAGAGGGAGAAAAAGACAAAACAAAAAGATTAGAGTATACCACCATCAATTAATAAGTGTTGCCATCAATTCCAAAGAGGGATATTATTAACTAACTGATGGTAATAATGATGAAGACTGAGCTCATAGGAATACAAGATAGTAGAATGATTACATATGTTATTATTTTGTCATTGATGTCAATTAATTGATTTCTGGTTTATATTAAGTTTCCATATCATTCAAAGAGGAACTTAATTGGGTGGATAATAAAGATAAAACAATGATAAGGTACTATTGATATAATTGTTTTCTACTTAACATTTGATGTTTTTAAGTCGGTAAGAAAGAAAGGTCAAGTCGGTAAAGGGAACAAGTCTAGTTACCAAGTAGAGAGAATTCTATTGGTAATGTGAAGTGTTAGTGGGTTAATAAAAAAAAAATTAGTCACCAAGAAAAGTTGACAATGGAGAAGAGGTCAGTCACCTAGAAATTTTGGTAACCGACCAAAGTCAGACACCGAATCATCGAACGTGGAACAAAGTTTGAATTCAAGGATCAAAATTGATGTAATGATAAGTCTTTCTCCCAAACCATATCTTATTCTAGGGTATCCTATAGGCCACTTCTCTATCCTACTAGGGTTCCTAATAACCCTAATCTTCCAAGGATTTCTTTCTCTAATCCTTCACCTATTCAACTTGTCAGCTCCAATCAAGAAATCAACTCAACTAGCTATATACTCCATAGAGGTCTTCTTGCACCTTCTATACCAATTGATCCAAAATTTATCAAATCCAAATACCACTGGAGAGGAAGGCTTCTAGAAAGACAATTGAATCCAACTCAATGTCTAAGAACACAATTTGTAATGAAATACTAATCGAGCTCAAGAACTCACTCCAAAATCATCCAAAATAGGGCTAAAAGCATTAGGCCTAATTAGGAACCTTTTCCTAAGTAACTTGAAATTATTCTTAACAAGATGAAAAAATAAATCTAGATTCTGAAACCTTTTTCAGAGACCTAAAGGATTTTCTTGGTCTTGCCTTCCCAAACTATTTGTACAGAGGGTTCTTATTTGCAAGCCTATTTTTAAGGGTTTCACTATGCACTGAGCATTTCCATTAGGGTTTGAGTTTCCACTAGGAAGAATTCATCACCAGAGCTTCCCATTGGATTTGGGGATTCTCCATACACATTTCCTCCTCTCCACATGATTTTATTGAAGCAACCAATGCTTTCAATCACTCCTATTGCCTCTGCAACTCACTTTGATCCCTAGCCATGCATCTCTGGCTCACCTAGGAAATCATTGTAAAATTAGAAAATATACTTTCTAGGGCCCATCCTTCTCCAAAAATATAGTAAAATGAGTCACCTCACCCATTCTAGGAGCATGCACAAGTTCCACGGTGGAATGATGAGCTATGACCCCATTTGCAAAAGATGCCTGGTTTAGACCAGCGACCAGAAAACAAAACTATTTACAAGAGAAAAGAAACTAGAACTAAAACACCAAATAATCACATGAAAAATAAATAAATCACATCCACTAACTCTTTCACAACTCACAGTGCATATTTCAATCCATTAAACACCAAAATGTATACAAAATGCTCAAGTGTAGCTGGTTTTTCAATTACATAGCCCGTACACTAATTTTCCAAATTCATCCAACCCAATACATAGGTCAGGGGTAGCCTTATATGGTTGACCATGTCACAAATCCAAATTTTTTTTGACACTT
This sequence comes from Thuja plicata, assembly GCA_018584345.1. Classification (NCBI taxonomy): domain Eukaryota; kingdom Viridiplantae; phylum Streptophyta; class Pinopsida; order Cupressales; family Cupressaceae; genus Thuja; species Thuja plicata. The sequence continues at coordinate 1,316,464 of MU223848.1, forward strand.
ATACAACCAATTGCTCAAAAATCCTTAATTGCAAGAAATGTTGTCAATGTTGTTAATGACAACATTGACAACTTTTACAACTTTTTGATTCTTGCATTCTAAATTGGTTAACACACCACATAAATTATCCAAATGCACTAACATGCCTATTAGACCTCAAATTAGCTCTCCTAGAATCTAACAATTATAAAAACCAAGGTTCCATCATTTGTGGAACATTTACGTAATTTGGACAAATCATCACTTTCTAACATCAAATGATCTAGTTAGGTCTTCTAACCAAATCAACACACCCTAGGACCTATCTAGTCCTATTACTTCACTATTTTATTGGCTAAGACCAATACAAGACAAAATAAAACTAGGAGCCTAGGTTACCAACTAGCCTTACCTAGGTGCTCCTGCACCATACTCCCCCACAAAGGAAAGTCATGTCATTCCTATGGACACAATGTCTTCAGGAATGCCCATCTTCTTGAAATCTATATTAGCAATCCATGTTGCCTCTGAATTTGGTTTGTTCTTTCACTTGATGAGGTGTTCCATGTACACCTTATGTCTGGTAGTCTTCTTGACCCATGAATCCAAATCCCTATCTGCTTCTGTCTGCATCTTGGGAGGTAAAGCATCAGGTTCCACATCCTTCCCAACCTCTTATCTATTCACATCCATCTCTGTCAAAGGTCATTTAAATTTTATCAAATCTGCCACATTAAAGATAGGTGAGATGCCCAATTTAGTAGGTAGATCCACCTTAGAGTAATTAGCCCCAACTTGGCTAAGATCTTACAGGGTCCCACTCTCTTCATCTGTAGTTTTGTAGGCATCCCCTTCTACAACTTAGAATTATTCAGGTGTACCATGACATAATCACTTACCCCAAATTGAATATCTTTTCTCTTTTCATCCACTTTGGCCTTCAACTTTTGGGTAGACTCTAGTATAGTCTTCTTCACTTGCTCTTGGATCTCCTTCATGGTTTGAGTGAAGTATTCAGCATTACCACTCCTGTACTCCATGGCTCCAAGGTCTCTAATCTCACATACATGCCTTGGGTGCATCCCATAAACAACTTCAAATGGGCTTCTACCTGTTGTTCTGTTAATATCATCATTGTATGCATACTCTTCTTGGGGAATGACCACATCTCATGTCTTCCCATACTCCTTGGTTAGGAACCTTAACAAGTTACCTAAAACTTTGTTAATCACCTCAGTTTGGCCATCGGTCTGAGGGTGGTAAGCTGAATTAAATGACAAGTTGGTTCCCAATCTATTCCACAGTGTTTTCCAAAAATGTCTCATGAACTTAACATCCCTATTTGAGATAATACTTAGGGGTAGTACATGGATTCATAAAATATCCTTAAATAACAAGTGTGCAATGTTGCTGGCATCATTTGTAGTCCTACAAGGTATAAAATGACCCATCTTTCTAAATCTATCTACCACAACATAAATCCTATCATGGCCATGCTTTGTCTTAGGTAAGCCTACAATGAAATCCATGCTAACACACTCCCATGGTCTGTTAGGTATTGGAAAAGGTTGGTACAAACCTGCATTGCTAGCTCCTCCTTTTTCTTTCATGCACACTACACACTATTCAACATACTTGTTTACATCTCTCACCATCCTGGGCCAATGGTAAAAACTTTCAACTAACTCTAGGGTTTTGTTCACACCAAAAATGGCCACTCAAGCTTCCATTATGATTTTATTGAATGATATTTTCTCTCATTGAACCCTTAGGGACACATAATTGGTTCTCCTTAAACAATAATCCACTCTGCAAGGTAAAATCAAAAAATTGGCTATGAAAGTGATTCTGAAAATTAGAGCATACCTTATAGGCTTCACCAAAGTCTTCATCTTCTCTATAGAGGTCTTTGAAACTTTCTATCCAAATTCTCTTCAACTAAATTTCTTGAATGGTTAGAAACCTCCTTGTCAAGGCATCTGATACCTTGTTCAATTGTCCTTTTTGTGCTTTATTGTGAATGTGAATGCTTGAAGGTATTCCATCCACTTCAAATGTCTATTACTGAGCTTCTCTTGGGTGTTTATATAGCTCAAGGCCTGGTTATTAGTAAACACCACAAATTCTTTCAGAGATAAGTAATGTCTCCACTTCCTAAGAGACTAAACCAAAGCATATAGTTCCAAATTAGAAGAAGAGTATTTCTTCTTTGTTTCATTTATCTTTTCACTAAAGAAGGCTACTATCCTACCTTCTTGGCTTAACACACCCCCTACTTCCATTCCACCTGAATCACACTCCATATTAAAAATTTGATCAAAAATAGGGAGTCTAAGGATAGGCTGTGTTTCGACTAGCTTCTTCAACATTTCAAATTCTTTCTCTACTCCAGAATTCCATCTAAATTTAGTCTTTAGACCACCCTTGATGGTGTCTAACATTGGTGCACAAATACCACTAAAATCCCTTATAAATTTTTTGTAAAACTGTGCTAACCCATGAAAAATTCTGACTTCTATCCCTGTGGTTGTTGTGGGCCAATTTAGGATAGCCTCCACCTTACTTGGGTCCATTTTCAATGATGCTTGGGATACAAAAAATACCAAATATACAAGTTCTTGCTTGAAGAACTCACATTTCTCATGGTTGATTCACAACTTCTCTTCCTGCAATCTCTTAAGCACCATCTCCACATGTTTCACATGCTCCTCTAGTGTCCTACTGAATATAAGTATATCATCTAGATACACTACCACAAAGATCCCTATGAAGTCCTTAAGCACTTCATTCATGAGCCTCATGAATGTGCTAGGGGAATTTGAGAGGCCAAATGGCATAACTCTCCACTCATACAACCCATCAACAATCTTAAAGGTTGTCTTCCATTCATCCCCCTCTTTGATCCTAATCTAGTGGTATCCACTTTTCAAGTCTAACTTAGTGAAAAAATTCCCCCCCCAAGATAGTCCATCAAATCCTCTATCCTAGGAATTGGAAATCTATACCTAATTGTGATCCTATTTATTGCTCTAGAATCAGTACAAATCCTCCACTTACCACCTTTCTTGGATGCTAAGACCACTGGTATGACACATGGACTAATGCTCTTCTTGATTAGCCCTTGATCTAACAAATCCTGCACTTGTCTAGCCACCTCTAGGTTTTGGTTTGGAGTAAGCTTGTATGCTGCCTTATTTTGAAATGATGCACCAGGTACAAAGTTAATTTTATGACTTATCACTCTTCTAGGAGGTAAAGTCACAGGAGTCCCATCACTGACAATATCTTTGTACTTTTCAAGTAGCTCGTTGATTTTCAATGGAAATGGTTCTTATTTGGGATTCTCCTCTTCCTTAGGCTTAATAAAGATAACATATCCTTCACTCTCCTCATCTCTTAGGGAATTCATGAACTCCTTTCTACTACTCAACAAGATACTAGTAGTTATAGGTTGTGGTTCATCCTCTTCTAACAAGAACTATATTTTGAAAGTTTTGTCACCTTTCTTGAAGGATATGGAGTTTTTCTTCCCATCATACACTACTCATATTTAATATTTCCAAGGCCTACCTAGGAGTAGATGACATGCATCCATAGGTAGTACATCACATAGTAGATTTTCCTTGTACCCTGCAATAGAAAACTCCACCCAATTTTTCTCATTCACCCACACACTTTGGCCCTTGTTCAACCATGTCACCTTATAAGGATTGACATGAGGTATATTTTTCAACTTCAGCTTGTTGACAACTTTCTCTAATATTATGTTTTCTATGGAGCCTGAATCCACTATAAATTTGCAAACTTTACTAAGGATTTTATATTTGATCCTAAACAGTGCTCTTCTATGCTTGGGATCATCCTTTACTCGTTGTCTAATCTGAACTCTTTTGAAAATCAAGTTCTCTCCCATCTCTGACTCAATGTGATCAACCTCTGGTTCTTTGACACTTTTTGTGTCCTCTTGATCATATGCAATCCTCTTGCTATTGTTAGAAGAAGTGGGCTTGTCTAGGAACCTATAGGCAGGGTGACCCAATTGGCCACAATTGTAACATTTCATACTTGCAAAGTATTATTTGCTTCTGCCTAAACCCCTTCCTCTACTAGAGCCTCCTTGAGTACCTCTTCCTCTGGTATAACCCCCTCTTAGAGTATTTTCATTACCATGCTATGTCAATTTGGACTCTCCTTGGTTCCTTTGTTCATTACCTCTTCATTGATAACCACTTCTATGACCCCCTTGATCTCTACCTTTGCCTCTACCTCTCAGATTGGAGTCTCCCTTCTTTTTTTTCTCTCTTCCACCTTTAGAGATAATTGGTGGCACTTTTGAATAGTGGTTGGAGTCTACAAACTTATCTCCTCTTGAATGTTCCACTTTAGACCACCCAATTATCTGGCTACCTTGATAGGCTCCTCTTCTTGAATCTTGGACCTAAGGCATAACTTCTGAAATTCTTCTATATAAGAGTCCACATCCAAGTCCTTCTATTTTAGACCTTGTCTCTTCCTATGAATTTGAATTTCATAGCCCTCTAGCAAATAGTTCTCCTTTACCTTTGTCACCATGGCTTTCTAATTAGCAATAGGTTGTTTACCCATCCTAACCCTCTCATCTTGTATATACTTTCACCATGTCAATGCTGACTCTCTGAGCCTTGACTTTGCCACTTTTAGCTTTTGTGCCTCAGTGACACCTTCACATTCAAAATGGTTCTCCATCCCTTCAATCCACTCCATTACTACTTCTATATCCATCTTTACACTAAATAGTGGTACTCCTTGTAATGCCTTTCCTCCTAGGGGTTTTATGGCTTTCAAGAATGGTTCTTCATTCAAAACAAGGTCTAGTTCAGGGATGATATCTTCCTCTGCAATATTTTTACCTCTGTCTCTATTTTCAAATTCTTTGCCTTTATCCTTGGCATCAACTACTTCTTATAGTTTTATTCTCATATCTTCTAGGGCTTCTTCAAGGATTCCATGTTTCTCCTTTTTCTCACCCATCTCCTTAGCTATCTCTACATTAGTCACCATGCTGATCTCCCCTACTCATTTGCCAGTATTTAGAGACATACACCAACTCCCAAGTCTTTAACTTGCTCTGATAAAAATCTGATGTAATGCCAAGTCTTGCTCCCAAACCCTATCTTCTTCTAGGGTATCCTCTAGGCTACTTCTCTATCTTATTAGGGTTCTTAACTAACCCTAATATTCCAAGGATTTATTTCTCTAATCCTTCACCTATTCAAATTTTCAAAACTAATTAAGAAATCAATTGAACTAGCTATATGCTTTGTAGAGGTTGTCTTGCATCTTCTATATGAATTGATCCAAAATTGATCAAAGCGAAACACCAATGGAGAGGAAGGCTTCTAGCAAGACAATTGAATCCAACTCAATGTCTAAGAACACAATTTGTAATGAAATACTAATCAAGTTCAAGAAACCACTCCAAACTCACCCAAAACAAGGCTGCAAGAATTAGGCCTAATTAGGCACCTTTTCCCAAATAACTAAAAATTATTCTTAAAAAGATGAAAAAAAAACTCCAAATTCTGAAACCCTTTTTAGATACCTAAAGGATTTTCTAGGTCTTTCCTTCCCAAACTGTCCGTACAGAGGGTTCCTATTTTCAAGCCTATTTTTAAGGGTTTCACTATGCACTAAGCATGTCCATCACAGTTTGAGTTTCCACCTAAAAGAATTCATCACCAGAGCTTCCCATTAGATTTGGGGCTTCTCCATACACATGTCCTCCTCTCCACATGCTTTTATTGAAGCAACCAATGCTTTCAATCACTCCTATTGCCTCTGAAACTCACTGTGATCCCTAGCCATGTATCTCTAGCTCGCCTAGGGTATCACTATAAAATTAGAAAATCTACTTTCCAAGGCCCATCCTTCTCCACACATATAGTAAAAGGAGTCACCTCACCCATTCCAAGAGCCCGTACAAGTGCCATGGTGGAATGATGAGCTATGACCCCATTTACAAAAACCGTTTGGTTCATACCAGAGACAGTACTAGAAAACAAAACTATTTACAAGAGAAAAGAAAATAGAACTAAAAAACCAACTAATCAGATGCAGAAACAAGAAATTACATCCACTAACTCTTGCACAACTCATAGTGTAGATTTCAATCCATTAAACACCAAAATGTATACAAAATGCTCAATTGTAACTGGTTTTTCAATTACACAGTCCATACACTGATTTTCCAAATTCATCCAACCACATACATAGGTCGGGGGTAGCCTTATATAGTTGACCATGGCACAATCCAACTATTTCCAATATTTATACAACTAACTACTCAAAGATCCTTAATTGCAAGCAATGTTGTCAATGTTGTCAATGACAACATTGACAACTTTTACAACTTTTTGATTCTTGCATTCTAAATTGGTCAACACACAACATAACTTATCCAAATTCACTAACATTCCTATTAGACCTCAAATTATCTCTCCTAGACTCTAAAAAACATAAAAACCAAAGTTCCATCATTTGTGGAACATTTACCTAATTTGGACAAATCATCACTTTCTAACATCAAATGATCTAGTTAGGTCTTCTAACAAAATAATCATACCCTAGGACCTATCTAGTCCTATTATTTCACTAGTGGCTTAGCTAAGACCACTACAAGAAAAAATAAAACTAGGAGCCTAGGTTACGAACTAGCCTTACCTAGGTGCTCCTACACCAAAAATGCATTTAATGTGAAGGCACAAAGAACAAGAAGATGCTAAGGAAGAAGATGAAGTATGTTACAGAGATCTACGGTCATGAAAATCCAAGTTCAAAATATGAGATGAAGATTAAGCAGCAAAAGGGAAGTTGTGAGTTCCAAGAATAGTGCAAATCCTGAGGTAAAGATTAACTATTTAACTGAGTCACAAATACATTGAATCAGTTCTAGAAGATGATTTAATGGTTGAGAGAAAATAAAGTAAAACCTAATCAAGGAGATTAAGAGGAAAAAATAGAGGCCTATATATTTATGGGCTTGTATTTATACAAGAAAGATGCTAGAAAATTGAAAGGTTGAAGTGTGGTCAACCTACTAAGTGAAGCAGAGAGGAGAAAAGAGGTGAAGATCCAGTCTAGAGAAGAGATTGATGAATTATTGATACCAGTAGTGATAGAGAGTACATAAGGGATCTAATCAAGCAAGAGGTAGTTGTAGATATACACATCAAATCGTTACACTATTGCTTATTAACCTTTGTAATAAAAAAATATCTTAACCAAGTGGACCTAATAAGTCATTTTGTAAATCCTTAAGAAAGGTAACATCATAGGATGAATGTTTAAGCCCCCTAACCAGGCCACTCCTAACAAGGTGAAGACCTTAACAGATCTAAGGTAAATCCCCTAACAAGGTCACATCTAACAAATTTGCATTGTAATATTTAACAGGATTGACTCTTAATTGAGCATACTTCAGAAGAGTATTTTATTTTGTGGGTGACAATTCCCATGGAGTTTTTTTTCCAAATTGGGTTTCCTTGTTAAATCTGGTGTAACATGTGATGCATTGATAAATGTTGATGTTAGTTGCATATGGTATATGTTATTGATTGAGACAAGTAGAGTTAGTTTATTTTCAATTGCTCCTATTATTGAGTTGCCAAGTTGAATCAGAGATCTAAGTTTTAAGTTTAAGATTCAATATTTTCTGATTCACCTCCCTCTCAATAAATCAACACCCTAATCCAAATAAACTAATCATGAATTCTGCTCAACATAATTTTTGATCCATTGTTCTTTATCAAAATCATAAAATTCCATCATCAGCACGATGTTTAGATTTTGTAAATGTGCAAACTCAGGTTTCCATGTTTTATCTTCATTCAACATATCTTTCATCTCCTAAATAATCTCAAAATCTCTAATTGCCTCATACTTGTAGTGGATGTAAGTCCTATTGTATTGGACATGTAAAACACTGTGTGGAGTCTGAGAGAATGCACCCTCGGGGTAATCCTCCATTGATTTGTATGGATGTTTCTTGAATTTATACCTTGGCTTCTCAGTTACATAAAAAATATGTGGAGTATCCATGATATAGAAAGCTCACAGATAGAATCAAGTACCTTTCACACGGAATTAGGGTAAAATCAACTCGCAATCACCAAAATTCCCTAGATCCTTCTATTGCTTCTCTTCTCTACACAAATGGTGATAAAAATGACTAAGATATTTCACTTATAACTCACAGTATTGAAACCTAACACAGTTCCCAACATAAAATCATAAAAGATGCTATACTTCAGTCTGCCATCAACTTTCAGGCGATCATCCAATGAGACATTTAAAACCATGTGATCATAGATATGGAATCCAAGTACATTACTATTTCATTCCATAATCTTGCATCTACTTATTATATATACAAGGGGTTGGATAGTTTACTGTTATGCTTAACTAAATCCCCCCTAAGGCCATGCTTGGCCATTTATTTTAATGTGGCAATGGTAACATCGATCAAAGATCGAGTAGCATCTACTGACTCTCCCTGATCTTGTGGCTCACTCTGATTCTTTTCTTTCCATAGCGTATCACTATCCTTGTTTCCTTCCCGTAGAAACTTTTATTGAACTCATTTATATACTCAGCCATTCTTTTACCAACACCACAAATGTTCCTTTTTATCACTGTAGGTGGTTTTTTGTTGCTTTCTTTTCCATTATATCTACAAAAAATTTCTATGTGTCCTTTATTATTTCATTTATAACATGTAGGTGGTGGTATGTTTTCATTAACGTACAATCTACAATTTCTTGCAATGTGCCCAAAGTTATCGCACTTCTAACATGTGATCTTAGCTGCTCTTTCCTGACTGATGTTATCTTGCTTCTTCAATGATTGATCAGGTTTTCTATAGTATGCCTTCTTGTACCCCTAATCTTAATTTCTCATCAAGAAAACCTAATCTTGATTATTCCTAAGTCCTAAATCAAACATGCAATTCATCAAATTCAAGCTAATCTAACCTAAACCCTAGGTCCTAATCGACCATCTTACTTGATTAATTATTTAATTCCTAAAAATGCAGTACATTGGCAAATAAACCTTATGTTAATTATTTAATTGATATTTCTGATATATTAATTAAATAAAATTATAAATTTGTCAATTAAATAAAAAAGGGAATTAAATTAATTAATAAAAACAAAATTGTGCATTGAAAATCAATTAAATCTTTAAAAATGCACATGACATCATCAAATCCAGTTAACTAATTATTAGATTGGAAACAATCCAGTTCCACTCAGTTAACTGATTCTCTACTATTTATCATTTTGGAAACAAAGTTGTTAACTGAAAATGATTTTGGAAGTTTCCAAAAAGACTGAATCTTTCAACCAATCAAATTTCTTGCACATGGATTGTGCTTCCTCAAATCGAATTTGAGCCACTCATTTCTTTTAATCTTGACCATCGATTCGACAGAGATTTTCTATAAAAGAGAGCTTCTTTTCCTTCACAAGGATCCTAATTTTTGCATTATTTTTATTTTGCAACATTTTCTAGCATTCTTAGCTTTTAATCATTTAGCATTTTTATTTGTTTTAATTTATTTCAAAGCATGCAAATTTGGTAATTTAGAGCACATTTGAATTTGGTGTTATTAAAATGAATCTTTCACTTTTCATTTGGTGCTTAAAATGAATCTCTAATTAGCTTGGGATCAATCTTGCATTTGCATTTAGATTAATCAATCATTTTAGTTTCATCATTATCTCTTTAAAATCCTTTGTTTAGGATATGGTGTAGTCATTGTTTCTTGCAATGACCTACGAGCAAGATTCATACTCCTGCCTACTAGAAGGCAATGAGTTGCTTTCGGTTAGTTTATATAGTTTGTGAATTTTTATTTCATGTTTTCTAACAAGATAACCACATAAAGATTCATTGAAGTGTGTGTGCTTTTAGCCATGGGTTCTTACCCAAAACCACGCATACAACCATATTCAAAGTAGTTGAAACAATAGATAGAAAAGGATTTATAAGGAGTCTTACCTCTACAATCCTTCTTCATGTGACCAATTTTGTTCCATCTAAAACATCTTCCTCTAAAATATCTAGTTTGCACATTAGGTTCCTCTTGCTGATTAGGTTCCTCATCTGCTTTGCTTTGATATAGAATTTCTTGATATTTAGAACATTCAACTTCATTTAAGACAACTCCTGTCTTATAACCTTTAGGTTTTTTTCTCTCCATCTGTTGATCAATTTTGTCACTGCTGATATGAATTTTTTCAATGTGATTCTTTGCCTCAACAAGTTCTCCTTTAATGATGTAGTTGTACTTTTCTAACTCCTGATACTTGATTCTAACATTATCAAGCTCAAGCTACATTGTTTCATCTGTATATTTGTACTCTTCAAGGTCTTTTCAAGTCTTCACTTTTCATCTTTCTCTTGCTGAATTTCCTTGGATATCTGTAAAGTAGTAACTTCATATTCATGTTTTAGTGCTTCCTTTTCCTACTTAAGTTGTTTAATCAGGTCTGATGAATCATTTCTATGTTCCCTTATCTTCTCCAAAAGTTATTTCCTCTTGTTCCTTGAGAGTTCAAGCTTCTCTTTAAGATTCTTGATGTAATCTTTAACTCTTCTTAGTTTGAACTTTAATTCCACATTATCAACATTAGCCTTGTCCAGGTCTTCGAGTACTACAAAATTTTCTTCCAAAATTATTGGATTCATCAGGATCTCCCTAAAGCTATTAGGATTTCTTTCCAAGGGCCTCAATATTTAATACCAATTGTTATGATAAATAAACACTGAGAGGGGCAGGAGGTGAATCAGTGTTGTAGAACTTTTAATCAACTTTAAGCAATTCAAACTTAACCAAGCAATGACTAAAATAAAGAGAACATGTGCATAAAGTAAATAACTCATAAAACCATGATTTGTTCATGAGGAAACCTTGTTAAGGGAAAACCTTGGTGGGGATGGTACCCACAAATTATGCACTAAGAGTATAATGTCCCTATTAGGCCACGTAGCCTTGTTAGGGGCTAAATATTACATTTAGTACAATATCCCTATTAATGATGTAGACCCTATTAGGGGTAATACAAGGAGCTCACTACTCTTACAATAAAAAACCATCTTTTTATAATGCAGTATCACAAAATATGAACTATACAAGCATATTATATGCTTAATTAGTTCTAGTTATAGCTCACTATATCCTATGCATTATTCTGATATCACAATACATTCACATCCATCGCCTACCCACTCACATCTCAAAAACATATCCACTTATATAATTGATCTCATAATATGTCCAATCTGCTTACAAGTGCATTACCAAACATGTCCAACACATAACCAAAGAGTAAATACAAAATAGGAGATCACACATCCATAAAGACAAGATAGGAATTGACCAAAATCCAAAATAACACTGTTGGAATCCACACATTACTCCCTTAATCATCACGACCTTTCATATGCCATGTTTTACTGTTATAAAAACTCCAAAATACAAGTGACCATAAATGAACCCATAAAAAATATTAGTAATAACTTAGAGGAGGGGGGGGGGTGAATCGGTGACCTTAAAAATTTATCCTTTAAACTTTAATCCACCAATTAATACACCTCAGATTATTAAGTCCCTACAAGATGTATGCCTTGAAATACTTGAAATAATTTACTGTCTGTCAGTTTACCTTGTCTGTCCTTATTCTCCTTGATTACCGATAAGCATCAAAACTCATTTATCGATACTCAGTAAATATGCAGAGTATACCAATCAATCTTGAAATGCATATGTGAAATGTAAAACAATAAAGTAATAAACCATACACACATAACACATGGATTTTAACGTGGAAATCCTGTTAAGGTAAAAAACCACTAGGACTGGTACCCCAAATTTTCACTCTTCTAAAGTGAGCCCTATTAGGAGCCAACCCTATTAAAGGTTACAAGCACATGGTTAAGTGTGACCTTGTTAGAGGGTTTTTATACATAGGCTATCACTTAGTATCTGGAATCTACGCTACCATCCTTGAATCAGTCTTTAGACTGTCAATAGGCTTTATGCTAATCTTACTACCATCCTTGAATCAACCTCCTTCTTAAACTGTCAATAGGCTTTAGGTAAGACCGTTACTACTATCATGAATCAACCTTTTTGGTAATCTATTAGGCTATACCTCAATTATAGAAGACTATTAAGTCCTACTCTGTTAAGAGACTTAATGCTTCAATGGTTAAACTAAAACACAATGACTTGTTTCTAATGCAACTTTGAATTGCAGATATTCAAATCTATTTATGTACAATACCTCTCTGATCAATGTATCAGTTCAATTCCTTTGTACTTCATACTTTCTACTCTGTGATGCTATGCTTCACTGTTCATCGGTGTCAGCAAAATTCTTTAGCTCTCCCTTAGCTTGATTGATCAGGACTGTATGAAGTTTATCCTTCACCGGTTTCTCTTCAGCATCTTCTTTCAATTCACTCCCCCGTGTATCTGAGTGCATACGAAAATGAATTATGCTTGTCTCTTATATAGACATGATATTTCTTAATTCTTTATTCTTGATTCTTGGCGTGAAAAATAATCTAGCCAATTTGATTTACAGCTTTAACTCCTAATTTATCTCATAGTTATCTTCTTGCCAACTGTATAAATCAATTTCTTTAAATGTGGTCAAATAAAAAAAATAAAACAATCAGTTGAGTCTATCCTTAACCTCGACCAGCTAGATATTTTGTCATTTTGTGATCTCTCTATTTTGTCAGTCAATTTTGTAGTTCATCGCCGGTGACAACTACCAGTTCCATCGGTGTAACTTCAGTTATCTTTGGAATCTTCATCCGTCGGGCATCATTGGATCTTGCTCGTTGGGCAACTCTATTTTCAGCTCATTGAGCATCCTATGATTTTGCTTTGTCAGGCAACACTGTCTTCTGCTTGTCGGGCATCACTATGACTTTATCTCTGTCTTTACCGGTGGTGTGCTCTCCATCGATGTTGTTTGTCACTTAGTGAATACTTAACTTTTATGCATTTTTTAAAGCATAATCATTGTTCCATTGATTCTCTGAAGTCTTTTGCATTATGTGTATGACCACACAGATGATATCAAGTTGATATCAATGACAATACAAACCATTAACTGATTTAATGTCTTGCATCATCTTCAACTTAACATTATCAAACATTCAATCAGTTACATGTCATCAATCTCTCCCTTTGGTATTGATGGAAACACACTATATTGTCACACTATACTATTTCTAATACAATATGAAATACAATTGTTGAGATTTATCACATTACCAAACAGTTTGTTTTGATAATTAAAAAAATGTCTGACCACTGGTAAGTTCTGTGTTAGCTTAGATTTGATTCTTGCAGCTTTTTTTGTTTCTTCTTCTGATGTGTTGTGACCTCTGTTTGTGTCAATTTCTATCTTTTGACTTTTCTACTTCTTGATGTCATTGTCTTGTATTTGCAACTTTTATACAAATACTCTCCCAATGGATATGATCTCTCCCTATTTGGAGTAATTTGATAATGAATAGTTTCTAGTGATAATATGGATACATTATCTCCCTTTGACAACAATGCCAAACAAATATTTGTCAAATATCTGATATTCTATCAAACAATTTATTCTCTCCATAATATATTCCTTGAATTTCCCTTATCCATCATCAATATAACAATATGTTCTGGTGCTCGGTTCTGCTATATACCTTTCTATATATAGATGTAGCTTTGAAGTTCATTTTCTGCTTGCATCAATCATGAATGATATTTTGTCATTTTCTGATCTCTCTATTTTGTCAGTCAATTCTATAGTTCATCACCGGTGACAACTACCAGTTCCATTGGTGTAAATTTAGTTATCTTTGGAATCTTCATCCATCAGGAATCATTGGATCTTTCTCGTTAGGCAACTCTATTTTCAGCTCGTCGAGCATCCTGTGATTCTGCTTTGTCAGGCAACACTGTCTTATGCTCATCGGGCATCACTATGACTTTATCTCTATCTTTACCGGTGGTGTGCACTCCGTCGGTGTTGTCTGTCACTTAGTGAATACTTAACTTTTATGCATTTCTGAAAGCATAATGCATAAAAGTTAAGTATTCACTAAGTGACACACAACACCGACGGAGTGCACACCACTGGCAAAGACAGAGATAAAGTCAGAGTGATGCCCGACGAGTAGAAGATAGTGTTGCCTGACAAAGCAGAATCACAAGATGCTCGACAAGCTGAAAATAGAGTTTCCTGATGAGCAAGATCCAATGATGCCCAATGGACAAAGATTCCAAAGATAACTGAAGTTACACCGATGGAACTGGTAGTTGTCATTGGCGATGAACTATAGAATTGACTAACTGATTGAATGTTTGATAATGTTAAGTTGAAGATGATGCAAGACATTAAATCAGTTAATGGTTTATATTATCATTAATTTCAACTTGATATCATCTATGTGGTCATACACATAATGCCAAAGACTTCAAAGAATCAATGGAACAATGATTATGCTTTCAGAAATGCATAAAAGTTAAGTATTCACTAAGTGACAGACAACACCGACGGAGTGCACACCACCGGTAAAGACAGAGATAAATTCATAGTGATGCCCGATGAGTAGTGGTAAGCTCTATGTTAGCTTAGATTTGATTCTTGCAGGTTTTTTTATTTCTTCTTCTGATGTGTTGTGACCTCTGTTTGTGTAAATTTCTGTCTTTTGACTTTTCTACTTCTTGATGTCATTGTCTTGTATTTGCAACTTTTATACAAATACTCTCCCAATGGATATGATCTCTCCCTATTTGGAGTAATTTGATAATGAATAGATTCTGGTGATAATATGGATACATTCTCTCCCTTTGACAACAATGCCAAACAAATATTTGTCAAATATCTGATATTCTGTCAAACAATTTCTTCTCTCCATAATATATTCCTTGAATTTCCCTTATCCATCATCAATATAACAATATGTTCTGGTGCTCAGTTCTGATATATACCTTTCTGTATATAGATGTAGCTTTGAAGTTCTTTTTTTTCTTGCATCAATCATGAATGATATTCTGATAATATATGGCTAATGTAGCCTTCAGTCCTTTTACTAATTGGTAGACATGGGTTTTACCCCTAGTCTTTTTCTCAGGTACTCAAATGTATCCTTGAGTAGTGGCTTGGTGAACATATCAGCCAATTGTTCTTTTGATTGCACATATTCAAGTATGACCTCTTTTTCTTGAACTTGTTCTCTCAAATAATGATACTTGATGGCAATGTGCTTAGTCTTTGCATGCATGACTAGATTCTTGGAAATATTTATTTCACTGGTGTTATTGCAATAGATAATCATTGGTTCTATGATCTTCATATGCATACCTTCTAGTAACTGTTTGATCCATGTAATATTTGAGCATTTTGCAGTAGCAGCAACATATTTTGCTTCTACAGTAGACTGAGAGATGCATCCTTGTTTCTTGCTAATCCATGTGACAAGTCTATCACCCATAAATAATGCTCCTCTAGTTGTGCTCTTTCGGTCATCAAGATTTCTATCCCAATCAGCGTTGGTAAACACTTTCAGTTCAAATTTGCCTTCTCTTCTATACCATAAGCCAAATTCCTCTATATTCTTTAGATATCTTAGAATTCTTTTTATAGTAGTTATATGTGATTCCCTAGGGTTAGCATAAAATATAGCAACAATCCCTACTGCATGTGCAATATCTGGTCTAGTGTGTACAACATACATGAGTTTTCCTATCATTGATCTATATAGAGTCTGATTTACCTCTGTTGTCTTGTCTTCTTTTGTTAATTTGCATCCAATAGCCATTGGTGTTCCAACAGGTTTGGAATCTTCCATCTTGAATATTTTTAGGACTTCTTTGATGTATTTGGACTGTGTAATGAAAATACCTTCACTTTGTTGGATGATCTATAGACCAAGAAAGAACTTGATCTCTCCAAACATAAAAATCTCAAATTCTTTGCTCATCTCATCAGCGAATGATTTGCATAGCATATCATTGCCTCCAAATATGATGTCATCAACAAATATTTCAACAATCAAAGTGTTAGCATTAGTATCTTCTTTCAAATAAAGATTACTGTTTTCACTAGTCCTCATGAATCAAATACTTATTAGATATGAATGAAGTCATTCATACCAGGCTCTGGGAGCTTGTTTCAATCCATACAAGGCTTTGTGAAGTCTACATACCATGTTCCTCTTGTCTAGATCCACAAACCCTTTTGGTTGCTCAATGTATACCTCTTCTTCAAGTATTCTATTTAGGAATGTTGACTTGACGTCCATTTGATATACTTTGAATCCTTTGTATGTAGCATAAGAAAGTAGAATTCTTACTCCTTCTAGCCTAGCAATGGGTGCAAAGGTTTCTCCATAGTCTATACCT
>MU223848.1:1350486-1363290 GCA_018584345.1 Thuja plicata
AATCCTATTCAATTCAGGACTCTCTAGACTCACCCTTGAGTCTCTTAGGGCTGCTCTCAGACCCTGACCAGAAGGACTATCCTATTCCCTCTTTCCTAGGTTCCCTACCCACCGAAATGTTTCACTCTTCATCTCATCATACTCTCCATGACTGAATCAGATCAGTCATGCACCTTTCTCACTCTATCTCCTTTCCCTACAAGTTCTCTAGCTGGACCATCTAGCTCGCCTAGGACTTGTTTCCAACTCTGACTAGTCTCTTCTTAGTTCCAGACACAAACACAAAACAAGAATAAAAATACATGATGGGTACCTTTTGACAGTCACATCCCATACGCCTGATCATGAGAGTCAAAAGGTATCCATTAAACTGAAATGAATTCAGAATACTACTCTACTGAAGTTTCTACGCAACATAAAATATACAGAACACACAGAACACTCTTCTTTATTGAAAAACTGCAAATTACAATGAAATCTCAAATCTACTGTGCTAGCCTGTTCAAACTCTAAGTTCTTCAACCACCCTCTACAATGGTTCTTTTCTCCCTTTTTATCCTCGACATCTTCTTGGTCTGTAACCATTTTTAGGTTACCTATCTGCCTGAGGAATCTCAACTGCCTCGGCTCTTCATCTTCCCTTCGTAACTGTCATCAGTCTCTTTCTCTGCATGGTCGACGACGTGGACGACATTCTCCTCTGTGGCATTCTTTTTGCATTTTCTGACTTTTCAGCTCTTTCTCCTTCTGACATGTCAGCACACTTTTACCATTTGACTATTTTGTTCCTTATCGCGTAGTCGTGAATGAAATTGACATTTCATGTCTAGGTCTGCGACTTAGCGATTACCTGCTTGTCGCGCTCTCGCTATGTCTTTTTCTAACTTGGTTTTTACCTCGCGACTGAGCGATTACCTTTATCACACACCCGCAATGCATTGTCCTGAGCTATGTTTTAGGTTACGACTGAGCGATGAGCTCAAGTCGCATACCCGCACTGTCTTTCCACGAGCTGTTATTTACTCTGCGAGTGTGCGACACACATTAGTCGCGCACTCGCTACTCTTTCTGACGAGCTGGCCATTCATTAGCGACACTGCGATATAGTCATTCGTGCACTCGCCATACTTCTACCCGAGCTACCAATTCCTTTGCGACTGAGCGATGAGCTCCCGTCGCGCATTCGTGATGCTTTCATCTGAGCTGCCTTTTTCCTTGCGACTGAGCGATGAGCTCACTGTCGTGCTGTCGCAATGTTTTCATCCGAGCTGGCCTTTGTCTTGCGACTGAGCGATACACCACAGTCGCGCACCCGCCGTGCTTTTCACTTAACTGTCATGTCAACCGCGATCTTGCGATGCACAAGGTGTCTCTCACTTGCACATCCCACTTAGTTGTTTGCTTCTCGGCGACTGAGCGATTAAGCGCTCATCGCGTTATCGCACTGATTTTTCATTGACTGCAAAATGACTTGTGAGCTTGCGATGAGCTCCTCGTTGCATTGTCATGCACTGTCTTTTTCTGCTAGCCGTCTGCGACTGAGCGACTAGTTACTCGTCGCACACTCGCTCACTAATGAACTTAACTCATAACTAGCTCGCGAGTGTGCGATGCATGATTTTTCTGCTCTCCACTGGCTCTGTGACTTTGTGACTGAATGAAGAACTATTCAGGCTTAATGAAAAGGATTGAAAACCAACTGTGATCTGCTCCTTTTGATCACTCAATAAGAATTGCTAGGGTTTGGAGTTAAACCCTAGGGTGCTCTGCACCACTAAGATTGATGATAATTAGTTGTGGTACAAAATATTTTGTCATGTGAAATTTGATAACATTGTGAAGATAAGCACTACAAATACAGTAAGAGATTTGCCTGAATTGATGAAGCATGCTAATGCAATGTGTAAGGAATCTCAGTTGGGTAAGATAATTAAATCTACTTTCAAAAGTAATACCTATTATTCAAGTAGATTGTTAGATTTTATTTGTACTGATTTATGTGGTCCATCTAGAACTAGAAGTTATTATGGAGATAGATACTTTATCTTATTCATTGATAATTATTCAAGGATGATGTGGGTTACATTTTTAAAGGATATATTTGAAGCCTTTGATAAATTTTAAGATTTTAAAAGATGTGGCTGAGACTGAAATAGCTATGAAGGTGAAATATCTGAGATCTGATAGAGGTGGCAAGTTTAATAAATTTTGTGAAGAGAATGGAATAAAAAGGAAAATGTCTGC
Organism: Thuja plicata; assembly: GCA_018584345.1. Classification (NCBI taxonomy): domain Eukaryota; kingdom Viridiplantae; phylum Streptophyta; class Pinopsida; order Cupressales; family Cupressaceae; genus Thuja; species Thuja plicata. The sequence goes on from MU223848.1 coordinate 1,352,731, forward strand.
TCTACAAACCCCACAAAAAAATGACATTGTAGTGTGAAGAAATAGAACAATCCTTGACACTGCAAGGACTATGATGATTGAAGTAAATGCACCATAGATCTATTGGAGAGAATTGGTTAGCACTCTATTCTATACATTGTACCAAGTTAAAATCAAGAAAGGTACTGGTAAGATCCCTTATGAGCTTTGGTATAGACATATTCCTACAAGGAATTACTTTAGAAACTTTGGAAGAAAATATTATATCAAAAGTGATGAATATTTAGGGAAATTTGATACTATATGTGATGAAGGAATATTTCTTGGTTATTCTACAAAAAGAAAAGCATACAAATGTTATAACAATAGTTTGACGAATATAATTGGGAGCACTAATGTCAAAGTGGATGAAAGTTATCAGAAACCTATTAAATCCCACAATTATGAATCATATGATGAAGAAGGAAATTAGATAGTGTAAGCATAGAATCAAAATCAGAATCAAAATAGTTCGGTAGAACATAATGAATAATTTTCAAATGAGGAAGAGTTGGAAACACAAGATTTGACTACAAATTCAAATCCAAAGACTCCAATGTTTTAAGGTTAAATCATTCATAAAAATAGATTATTGGTGATAGGAATCAAGGTGTTCAAACTAGAGTAAGAATTGTTAGAAATGGAATTTTTTTTAATTTCTAAGATTTAGCCTAAGGATGTTGATGAAGCATGCAAAGATGAAAGTTGGGTAAAAGCTATGGAATAACTCTTGGAGAAGATTGAGAAGAACAAGACATGGATTCTTGTTCCTAGACCAATGGATAAGAGTGTAATTGGTACTAAATGGATATTCAAAAAAAAATTGAATGAAGATGGTGAAGTGATTCAGAACAAATCCAGACTTTTTTATATGGGATATTCACAGATGAAAGGTAATCGTTTTGAGGAGACATTTTCTCTTGTTGCTAGAATTTATGCTTTTAGGATGTTTCTTGCATATGCAACTTACAAAAATTTCAAGGTATATCATATGGATGTTAAGTCAAAATTTTTGAATTGAGAGTTGGAAGAGTAAGTCTATACTGAGAAACCTGATGGTTTTCCTTTGACTGATGAAGATGAAATGGGTTTCCAATTGAAGAAAGAATTATATGGATTGAAACAAGACCCTAAAGGATGGTATGTAAGGTTAGATAATTACTTAATGAAATTTGGTTTTAATTAAGGTACTGTTGATAATAACTTATGCTTTGAAGTTGATCATGATAATATTTTGATTGTTGAAGTATTTGTGGATGATATCATTTTTGGTGGAAATGACAAGTTGAGTAAAGAATTTGTTGATGAGATACAAAAAGAGTTTGAGATGTCTATGATTGATGAGATAAAATTCTTTCTTGGTCTACATATTACACAATCTGATAAAGGTATTTTCATATCTCAGTCCAAGTATGTGAAAGAGTTATCAAAGAAATTTAGTATGGATGATTCAAAACCTGTTGGCACTCCTATGGTTACTGGTTGCAAATTGACAAAGGATGATGATTCACCTAATGAGAATCAAACAAGATACAAATCAATGATCGATGGCTTATTGTACTTGACAAAAACTAAATCGCATATTATGAATGATGTTTCCATTGTTATAATATTTCAAGCAGAACCGGAGGAATCACATGTTGTTGTTAAAAGGATATTCAGATAATTTATGGGAATAGTTGATCATGGATTATGTTATGGTAAGGATGATGATTTTATATTAAGTGCATTTACTGATGCTGATTGGGCAGGTAATATGGATCACAAGAAGAGAACAAGTTGACGAGCATTAATTTTGGGGACAAGGTTAGTTTCATGGGCAAGTAAGAAGCAAAATTGTATATCAAAATCTACTACTAAAGCTGAATATGTTGTTGCTACTATTAATTGTGCACAAGTGATATGGTTGAAGAAAATATTGAAATATATAAAAATAAGTATTGATGATCCTATTGCTATCTATTGTGACAACAAAAGTGTTATCAATATTTCAAAGAATCCAGTGTTGCATTAAAAAAAGAACATTTCTATCAAATATCATTTCTTGAGAGACAAGGTCAATGAAAAAGAAATAAGATTGGACTATGTGTCTATGAAAGAGCATATTGTAGATATCTTCATGGAGCCCTTGACAAAGGATGCTTTTGAGTATCTCCATGGTAAGATTGGAGTGATTGCCCGTCCTGATTAGAGCTAGAGATGCATTGACGTGCATCATTCCAATGTACTTATAGAAATTATCATTGTTTTGGATTGATGTTGTGGTCGATAATTATTAGGGGGGATTAGGTTAGTCTTATGAGGTATGTTTTTCAGATTTGGAGGAGAGATGCTTATTTAGTTTTTGAGACATATGGTTCTTCAGTTTTTTGGCTTATATGGCTTAGTGCATATATGTGCCTTTGTCATTGATGTCATAGTGTTGTGAAAAACAAGGCATATGTGTATGGGGAGAGAAGTCATGTATTGAACAAGAGGGAGAGATTATTTATTGACAGAGAATTTTTGTTAAAGATATTATGGATACTGTTGGTAGTATTGTTGATATGGTTTCTTTGTGCATTGATTTTTTTTTTCACATCATATGTTTCCATCAATGCCAAAGGGGGAGAATTTTGGGAGATTTCTTGATATTGTGAATATATGTGTAGACATTGATGTTTTATCATTGCCATCAATATATTCCTACTGTTGGTGACAAAGTTCCAGGTATGTTTAGTTAGAAGACTTGATTGATATAGCTACTGTATTGAATATCAATTATTGCAAACATATAGATGATTACAGGGATGTCTATAGTTTCCCTATGTAAATTTACAAAGGTTTTTATGTTGATTTAAGTGAGCTATGATTTATTTATCATAGACTTGTATTTTGGATGTTTAGGAAGAGACAATGTTGCAATTATTGGATTGGTGTGGATTGGTTATGCAATATTCTTAGTTGCTAATGTGGTGGTGATTAGGACATGGATGTTTGTCCTCACCTCGAGTGGTTTGTGATTTGGATTCTAGAAAGCTACTTTTATTTTGTGATAGAGGTTGATGATTAATGTTCCTAATGAATAGTGCAGAGATAATTGTGAATTCCAAGACAAAGTTGTTATTGTTGATGTCATGGAATTTTATGTTTCTTTCTGATGTTTCTAGATCATGTCCTACTCATGTTTCTAGATCCCATTGGATTATGTGATTGGATTTGGTGATTTTCATGTGGCATGTTTCTATTCTTATTATTCTTGGTCAACTTGATGGTGTAGCATGTTGCAAAGGATCGTGGAGTGATTTATGGATCTAAAGTGTGTTCAAAGATGTTTCTATTAATCATTTCTATGTCTTAGCTAAAATTTAATGGATCAATTTTTGTATTGACATATAATGAATTAATATCTTGTTATTAGGTCCCTAGCCGACCTAGTAGAGATAAATTGATGTAATGTATATAAAGAATGTAATAATTTGTGATTGTAAAGAACGAGAGTGAGAGAGTATAGGTGGTGTGCAAAGAGGTATGAGTAGAATCTGCAATTAAGACATAGATTTGTACTTCATTGGAAGTGTATTGGCATAATTAAGATGGTATCAGTCAGTTTGTGAGTTAAGGACTATTGTCCATTGTGATTTTTTAATTAGAGATTGTTGTAAGGCAATGAGCCTTCCTTTGGGTTGAAGCCATTGATGTATTTGAGTAGTGAGCTCTAGGCTATGTGCCTAAATGAATGTGCATTCCCCTTTTGTAATACTCCTAATAGGTTATAGTGCTTTTAAGATAGTACATCATCTCATGGGTTTTATCCCCACTGTGGTTTTTCCCTTACCAGGTTTGCACATCAAAAATATTGGTGTTATGTGTTGACTCATGTCTTGTGATCTTGCATTTATGTTTATCTTTAAGATATGAGATTAAAGTTAATAAGTTGGATAAATTTTGAAAGTTTGGGATGCAATTGATTCAATACCCCTCTCAACCGTGTGTGTTGCCTTGTTCCTAACAACTACTTCTATGATTTGGTATATAGTGGAAATTCAGAGCTGTATTAAGTGGAAAATTTATAGGCACCTCTTTCTACCACCTTGGTTTCCAACTTGGTAGCCACATCATCATTGACGCTCCAAGGAGAATGAAAAAGGCAAAGGTTAAAAGAAAATTATAAAGACTCAAAAATCAAGTGATGTCAGTATCTCTATGGGGGATATAAATTCCAAACTAGAAATAGAACAATGTTAATACAAACTAAGGCGATAAACTTATCAGGGTTGTGGATTCCTGACTAGCAACAAGTCTCTATTTGATCAGCTATAGGAGTGTGTCAATCTACATAGCTTAATATAGGGAAAGGTTCCTCTTCAGATCATTTTAGTTGAAGGAAAGATTAAAACACTTGCACACACCTGAATGAATTCATGGCCTAGCTTACCTAATAAACTTGGTTTCCCAGTATCTTGTTAAATGCTTTGAAAGCTTGATGCCCCATCTTAATCTTGTTCACTAGAATAATGAATTTTTGTATTTCCTTCTTTTCAAAATTAGGCGTGTGCCCCCTTTTTTTCCTATATAATTTGTGGCTATTGGTTGTTTAGTTTTTTGTGCAGGATTTATGGTTTTTGGTTACAAATGTATCTTTGGTTGGCCTTGACCTACCTCCTCGCTTCTCACATCCTCCCATTCTACCTTGTTGCAAACGTCATTGTTGTATGATGAAATTTTTTCTCCTTGTACCAATTTTTTTCTTGGAGGTTTACTAATGTTAGCCTCTTTCTATGGTAGGAAGGATCAAGCCATGAAAATGAAAAAAATTCATCTCCTAATGAGATCAAAAATAAATTTGATCTAATACATCTACATGAGATAATAAGACTCTGGGCTGCCCAATGGAAAAGGAACCTATTTTCTCAACCAAAAACTTGAGGTTCAACACTGTAAGCATGGTTCCCCTAAAGTTTCCAATTTGTGGACCAAATATACAATGGATGACTTCCTCAATCCCTGATATCTTCTTTAGTTGTGGTTTCCCCACACAAGTGATATGGTGAAGAAAATATTGAAATATATCAAAATAAGTATTGATGATCCTATTGCTATCTATTGTGATGACAAAAGTGTTATCAATATTTCAAAGAATCCGGTGTTGCATTAAAAAAATAACATTTCTATCAAATATCATTTCTTGAGAGACAAGGTTAGTGAAAAAGAAATCAGATTGGAATATGTGTCTACGAAAGAGAATATTGTAGATATCTTCATGGAGCCCTTGATAAAGGATTCTTTTGAGTATCTCCAAGGTAAGACTGGAGTGATTGCCCCTCCTAATCAGAGCTAGAGATGCATTGATGTGCATCATTCCAATGTACTTATAGAAATTATCATTGTTGTGGATTGATGTTGTGGTGGATAATTATTAGGGGGGATTAGGTTAGTCTTATGAGGTATGTTTTTCAGATTTGGAGGAGAGATGCTTATTTAGTTTTTGAGACATATGGTTCTTCAGATTTTTGGCTTCTATGACTTAGTGCATATATGTGACTTTGTCATTGATGTGAAAAACAAGGCATATGTATATGGGGAGAGAAGTCATGTATTGAACAAGAGGGAGAGATTATTTACTGATTGAGAATTTTTGTTAAAGATATTGTGGATATTGTTGGTAGTATTGTTGATATGGTTTCTTTGTACATTGATTTTTTTTTTCACATCATATGTTTCCATCAATGCCAAAGGGGGAGAATTTTGGGAGATTGCTTGATATTGTGCATATATGTGTAGACATTGATGTTTTATCATTGACATCAATATATTCCTACTGTTGGTGACAATGTTCCAGGTATGTTCAGTTAGAAGACTTGATTGATGCGACTACTGTATTGAATATCAATTATTACAAACATATAGATGATTCCAGGGATGTCTATAATTTCCCTATGTAAATTTACAAAGGTTTTTATGTTTATTTAAGTGAGCTATGATTTATTTATCATAGACTTGTATTTTGGATGTTCAAGAAGAGACAATGTTGCAATTATTGGATTGGTGTGGATTGGTTATGCAATATTCTTAGTTGCTAATGTGGTGGTGAATAGGACATGGATGTTTGTCCTCACCTTTAGTGGCTTGTGATTTGGATTCTAGAAAGATACTTTTATTTTGTGATAGAGGTTGATGATTAATGTTCCTAATGAACAGTGCCAAGATAATTCTGAATTCCAAGACAAAGTTGTTATTGTTGATGTCATAGAATTTTATGTTTCTTTCTGATGTTTCTAGATCATGAACTACTCATGTTTCTAGATCCCATTGGTGATTTTCATGTGGCATGTTGCTATTCTTATTATTCTTGGTCAACTTGATGGTGTAGCATGTTGCAAAGGATCGTGGAGTGATTTATGGATCTAAAGTATGTTCAAAGATGTTTCTATTGATCATTTCTATGTTTTAGCTGAAATTTAATGGATCATATTTTGTATTGACATATAATGAATTAATATCTTGTTATTAAGTCACTGGCCGACCTAGTAGAGATAAATTGATGTAATGTATATAAAGAATGTAATAATTTGTGATTGTGAAGAACGAGAGTGAGAGAGTACAGGTGGTGTGCAAAGAGGTATGAGTAGAATCAACAATTGAGACATAGATTTGTACTTCATTGGAACTATATTGGCATAATTGAGATGGTATCAGTTAGTTTGTGAGTTAAGGACTATTGTCCATTGTGAATTTTTAATTCGAGATTGTTGTAAGGCAATGAGCCTTCCTTTGGGTTGAATCCCTTGATGTATTTGAACAGTGAGCTCTAGGCTATGTGCCTAAATGCATGTGCATTCCCCTTTTGTAATACTCCTAATAGGTTATAGTGATTTTAAGATAGTACATCATCTCATGGGTTTTATCCCCACTGTGGTTTTTCCCTTAACCAGGTTTGCACGTCAAAAATATTGGTGTTATGTGTTGACTCATGTGTTGTGATCTTACATTTATGTTTATCTTTAAGATATGAGATTAAAGTTAATAAGTTGGATAAATTTTGAAATTTTGGGATGCAATTGATTCAATCCCCCTCTCAACTGTGTGTGTTTCCTTTTTCCTAACAACTACTTCTATGATTTGGTATATAGTGGAAATTCAGAGCTGTATTAAGTGGAAAATTTATAGGAACCTCTTGCTACCACCTTGGTTTCCAACCTGGTAGCCACATCATCATTGATTCTCCAAGGAGAATTAAAAAGGCAAAGGTTAAAAGAAAATTATAAAGACTCAAACATCAAGTAGTATCTCTATCGGGGATATGAATTCCCAACTAGAAATAGAACAATGTTAATACAAACTAAGGCGATAACCTTGTCAGGGTTGTGGATTCCTAACTAGAAATAAGTCTTTATCTGATCATCTATAGGAGTGTGTCAATATACATAGCTTAATACAGGGGAAGATTCCTCTTCAAATCATTTTAGTTGAAGGAAATATTAAAACACTTGCACATACCTGAATGAATTCATGGCCTAGCTTACCTAATAAACTTGGTTTCCCAGTATCTTGGAAAATGCTTTGAAAGCTTGATGCCCCATCTTAATCTTGTTCATTAGAATAATAAATTTTTTGTATTTCATTCTTTTCATAACTAGGCATATGTCCCCTTTTTTTTCTATGTAATTTATGGCTATTGGTTGTTTATTTTTTTGTGCAGGCTTTATGGTTTTTGGTTACAAATGTATCTTTGGTTGGCCTTGACCTGCCTCCTTGCTTCTCGTGTCCTCCCATTCTACCTTTTTTCAAATGTCACTTTTGTATGATGAAATATTTTCTCCTTGTACCAATTTTTTTCTTGGAGGTTTACTAATGTTAGCCTCTTTCTATGGTAGGAAAGATCAAGCCATGACAATGAAAAAACTTCATCTCCTAACGAGATTAAAAATAAATTTGATCTAAGACATCTACATGAGATAATAAGACTCTGGGCTGCCCAATGGAAAAGGAACCTATTTTCTCAACCAAAAACTTTAGGTTCAACACTCCAAGCATGGTTCCCCTAAAGTTTCCAATTCATGGACCAAATATACAATGGACGACTTCCTCAATCCCTGATATCTTCTTTAGTTGTGGTTTCCCTACACCTCCCAAAGAAACCTACATGAATTATCATTTGCACCCACTCCATGACCATGTGTCATCACTGCGCATCCCCGATGTAACTCCCCCAAAGGAAATGTAAGAACACCTACCAACCTAACATGTGTCTCATTTAGTCATGACATTTTAAAGGGGATAAATAGGTTCCACTTCCTTGCACGCTCTTAGCCACCTGTCCAATTAAAAGGAGAATCTCAAGGAGATCCTTCTTGAGAAGGAAAATGCTAGCCATGCAGAAGTAAAAGATAAAATAAAAGAGCCACTACTACCCCAAATTGGTAAAAGGCTAAAAAGAAAAATAGTTGGTACTTAGCCATTATCAGTATCAACTAGGAAAATATCCATGTGATCCACCTTTGTTAGATCCCACCAAAACTTCAAGGGTGTGCTTTCTGCTTGACCTCTCAAATAGAAGTATATATAAACCCCAATTTTTTACCAAATCAACGATATATCTACAAAATTTGAACAACTTCATCATTTGTAAATTTTGGTATTATCCCAGAATCTTTCATTGTTTATTTTCCTCAAATGTATACTATGACATATATATTCTATGAGTTCATTCCAGCCTTTGCATGTTTACTCTTAAAAAAACATGGAGACTATCCCTTTATCGCCTTTCCCTTTTTATTAACTGGACTATGTTGTGCTAATTTATTTCATACAAAGCCCAAATTATTTATGTTGGTCTTTTTGATGTTTACTATCCTTAACGATTAGTGAACCATGCAAAATTTTTAATCTTTCACTTTTCTTTGAAGTGAGTATCACACCATACAATCTATGACTTGCATCTACGTGCAACAAATTAGTCAAGAGTGGGTATTCATATTCACCCTCTATTGGGAGTGGTTCTATTTGGAACATAGAGATATTCTGGAGTGTCTCTTGTTTGGTTTCTATGAAAAATAGTCTCACCATATTGTGGCCATCTTTTAGATGATTTTCACACCTATAGGGGACCCTCTGCTTTTATTCAGACCCTTTTTCCCAATCGTGTCCATCCTCGAAAGCAGTCTCCTTGGCACAAAAGTCTTACAAATTCTTGTTAAGGTTTTTCTATGAACCTGCACTATGTTATAAAATATTTGGCGTATCACCATGTAGTGTAGATTTCACTTTCAAAATGTTTTGTTAAGGAAAGAAGAGTCAACTTCTAAAACCCTCGAGGTCACTTTACAGGTTGCACCAGGTCCCAATGCTACAAACCTTCCTGACTACACTTATTTAGGCATGAGCCTCTTAAGGATCAATAGTAAAAAGGTGAAGAATGCATGAGTCTTTGTAGAGATTCCAAAACTAAGGGAAGAACCCTTGCAATGAGCACAAAAGTGCCCTTTTATTTATTTGTTGGGAACCAAAGGAAGATAAGGCATGTGAATGGGTAAGAACCCCTAGTTTTTCAAACAACCAATTAAGGATAAATGTGTACTTTACATCTCCAACTTGGTGTGCGAGAAAACATTTTTGACATACCATATCAATAGCCCAACCATTGATGAATACATGGAAGAATTGCAAAACCCACACGGAATCTATTGCAAAAAAACATAAACATGGATGGCCTTCTGATGAATAAATGATTTTGTAATATACAAAATGAGCATGGGCACCATATCTTCCATTTGAAATCACAATAAATCATTTAAAACCCTTCTTGTAGCTCCATGGATCAAGAGCCAGTAATTGTGGGACTTGTGGAAATATTAATGACAATTTTCAGGTCTATTAGCCCCATTTCAAACTCAACAATTTTAAATTTTTTTGTCAAACGCCTTGTGTTTAGTAATTCATAGTCAAATTTCCTTAATTACCTTCTAGTGTTTAATATCTCACCATTTTGAAGTAGAGCCTTCATTGTTTCAATAGGACCCTCAAAATAAATGTTATAACTTGTCATAATTTATGAAAATAATTAAATCTCAAAACATGTACAAGATGACACAAAATCATTTAAGAGATCTTTTTAGTAAATTATTTTGCCTAATGTGGTAAATTTTTAAAGCAATACGCTTTATTATTGATGAGATTTTAAAACTTTAAATTTGGGTAATGAAAATAATTAAATCAAAAGTTTTATTCAACTTGAATGAAATTGGCTTTATGGGTTTTGGTCGCATAGATCTATCAACAATGTAGAAAGATATTATGAGAAAAAAAATTTGAAGGAAAAAAATATGCATATGACGTTGTTCACCAAACCTGCAAATTTATTAGACAATCGAAAATTTATAGGATTCTTGAAATTAATATCCAACACTCTTCAAATAAATACATATATTTATATATGTGTACACACTCACACATGTGAAAAATTTATATACATCAATATCAAAAAAATATTTTTTAATATTTGAATTTTTACTCATATATTTTATAATTTTATACATTTGTATAATTACACACACACACACA
>MU223848.1:1363916-1375030 GCA_018584345.1 Thuja plicata
AAAATAAGTTGCAACTAGGGTTCAATTTGAAATTTATTCTTTGAAGAAAACATTACAATTCTTCAACTTACATCCTTTGGAAGTGCTTAGAAAGTTTCAAACTGTGAAAGCTTAATCATTTTGGTTGCTTTGTGTGAGTTGGTAAGTGATTATTCACCCTCGATGATTGAGAAGTTAATATTTTTAGCAATCTAAAGTTGATCAATAATTTTTTTAAGCTTAGTAATTGAACTCAAAAATACAATGGGAGAGATAAAATTGCATAATCAACAACTATGGTTTTAGTTTATACTTAATCTTTTAAAATCGATCCAAAGGGAAAATTGTTTATAATCAATATTATTATTTGAATTCCTAACCTCTCTCTAAAGGCTGACACTGCATAGATGAAAACTTATGATGAAAAACTCATCAACATAATAGTGTTTGTTCATGGATTTGAGTTCTTTGTACATTAGAAAAATGAAGAAACTGAAATGACATAAAATGATTTTCATAGAAGATCATATCATTAAAATTAAGAAGACCATATTACATTGTCAAGGTTTGAGGGAAGAGAATGAAGATGACACTGAACAACAACTTGAGAGTCAATTCATTTCTTTGTAGAGGAGCTTACTTTCCAAGTACATATTTCCTACCTTAGAGAAATTGTATGAGGTCTAATTTGTTTTAATTTTTCTTATGAAAACATGTTCCATACTCTAACATGATGGTGCCACAAACTAAAAAAATTACACATTATTGGGACAATACAAGCAACAACCATGGTTGCATATAAAAACCTTACAAGGTAATAGTGAGATATGTCATTTTCCCTATGATGGAACTATGAACCATAAAGGAAAAGTGTGGAACATCATGCTTTATTAGAAATGATGACAAAGTTTTCTATTTTAACAAAGTGAAAATATTGTTGTTCATGATTTTTGGTGGAGATACACTCAAGATTCTTTATGTCAATTACTAACATAACAATCTATAGGCATGTTTCAACTTGATATTTTTAATACTTATGAGGGCTCTCAAGGTTATTTATTCATTTCAAAGATACAAGTTTTGTATCCCTGATTAAATGGATGGTAAAATGATTAAAAGGAAATTGGATTAGATGAACATGGAGAGGTAACTCAACATCAAATTATGTCTTTAGGCAACTAGAAGTAGTATTAGAAGTAATAATACTTTGACATGCATTGCAATATCATTATGATATTGTTACTTTTTTCACTTGCAACATAATATTTTTATAACTGTGGGTTTGAAAATCAATATGATGATATTTAATATTTGCATCATAAATGAAAAATTCAAAGGCAATCATCTTACTTCCTACATATCTAGAAAAATAATTATCTTAAACACGCTTTTGGTGTTGTTCAATGAGGTTCAATCATCTTCAACATCCAATTTTGAGAATCTACCAACACTACATGCATCACATTATGGTGGGAAGATGCAAAGTCTTTTATTTATATCCTATGTGAGGTAACATTTGTTCCATGCTATGATAGAAATAGTTCTCGGGGCTCCTGATTGGTCCTAGTATCACTTATCTTCTTCACTTGTGCATTCAAATTTTATCATTTCTTTTTTGGAGAGGAGTTTTGTTCCCATTGGGTTTTCTCCTTTACTCTATTTTATAAGACATTTGTATATGGATACTAATATGGCTAGTAGTCATGACCAATCATCATAGTATGCATTAATCCCTAACTTTCACTTAAGGGGAGGTGTTGGACTAAATAAAAAATTGTTAGAATGTGAGGTTGATGTGATCTATATTATTGTCATTAATGTTGTCATTGATGTTAACATATCCTTATTCCAACCTCTTGATGTATTAGTTGTATATCGGGTAATGAGCTTTGATAGTCTATATGTTTTGGTTGAGGTTGCCACCATCATGTTTTAGTGAGTGTTTTTTGTTAGATGCAACATATGGTTGATTGGATCGATCCTATTTGGATGAGCATCCATTGTATATTTTGGTCCCAAATATGTATGTGCAATATGTTGATCATATCCATTGGAACTAAGTGCTTTATAGATGGTGTGGCATGTTTTCTTGAGTGAGGCAGGTTTGAGGTGGTCCTCATTTAATTCCTTACCATCGCAAGAATGTCTTGGTGTGACCTATTTCAAATTGTCTAGCCGACTTGGTGGATTTCATGATGTTGTATATATAAGATTGAGGAGTCTAGTTGTTGGGTATCTAAATTAGTTTCCATGTCTACATCAATATATGTATTTGATAAGACTCATGCACAGTGATATGCACATCTATGTTCATGTGCAATAGTGTGTTGATCTCGGTGGTGGATTCTATCTCTTTTCATATTTTTTGGCTATGAACCTTATTGTATTGGAAGTAAGCCTTTGTGTATTGGTAGTGAACATTTGTTTATCAACAATGAGACTCTATGTAATGGTAGTGAGCCTTTGTATATCAATAGTGAGATTTTGTGTATCGATAGTGAGCCTTTTTGTATTGGCAGTGAGCCTCTATGTATCGACAATGAGCCTTTGTGAATCTGGTAGTGAGCCCTTGTAGAAATCACTATACTAGTGTCACCTTTTTACATTTCATGAGATTTAGCTTCTCCATGGTTTTTCCCACTTTGGGTTACCACATAAAATCCTAGTGTTCTTTGTGTCGGTGTTTCTATTTTCTTAATGCTTACATTTATGTGTATGTTTGATACACTTAACTGAAAAATCTAAAGTCATTAATATTGTTGTTTGTCAGTTGACCAACAAAGGAAAAAGTTTTATAAGTTGTGTGGGAATAACTGCTTCACCATGTCTCAGTTATTTGGTCTGCTCAACAATTGGTATAAGAGCTTGGTTCCTTGGTGAAGAGCTTAACTGCTTGAGGAAGAACTGATGACACACAAGTTGACTATCCCTTTGTTTGATGGACCAAATTATAGTTCATAGAAAGATCTGATGAAAGAATACTTGGTATCGTTTGCATGTGGAGACAAAGTATGTATTTCCTCAAAATGGACTCACCAGTCAGGATGAAATGGAGGCATATGAGGAAAATGAAAAGGAAAGGTATGCTATTACCAGTTCTTTATCAAAGACTACATTAGAAAAGGTTTTTTTTTTTTAATTTCTTATGAAGTTTGGGAAAAGTTGAAAGAGATCTATGAGGGAAATGAAAAAGTTAAGTAATCTAAGAATATGACAAATAAGAGACATTATGAGAATCTACGAATGGAAGATGGTGAAGATATCAAAAGCTATTTTCAAAGGGTTGAGAATACAGTAAATGAAGTCAAGAACCAATTAGGAGGTGCTATTACCAATGAAGACTTTAAGGAGAAAATATTCATGACTTTACCTGATAACTAATGTGACAAGATCTTGACAATTGAAGAGGTGTATGATCCAAAGAATTTTACCAAAGAATAATTGTTTTGTACCCTAACCGCATTTGAGTTAATAAATTTTGCAAGAGACAAGAAAAGATATGAAACAACATTCAAAGAAACAAAATCAAATGATGATTCTAATGGTGATGATGAAGAAGAATTTGAAGCAAACTTTGCAAGGAGATTGAAGAAAGGTACTAGTAAGTATAAAGGTATGTTACCTCTAAAATGTTTTAGATGTGGTAAAATTGGTCATTGGGCAACTAGATGTCCAGAGAAAGGTCCTAGATAGAAGTTTAAGAAGTTCAATAAGAAGGCTTACTATGTGAATAAAGATGCTAGTATCTCAAACAATGAATTAGAGAAAGGAGATTGTTTGTTTTATGTTAAAGAAGATGAGAAATTAGAAATTGATATTACTAACATCTATGCAAAAATTAATGACAGTGTTGAAACTGATTTATATGTTAGAAGAAAGAAAAATGAATGGCTGATTGATAGTGGTTGTTCTCATCATATGACCAGAGATAAAAGTAAATCTGTGTCACTTAGAAAATATGATGGTGGTCCTGTTAGATTTGGTGATGAAAAAAAGAAACTTACATTATTGGAAAAGGTTCTATTACTTTTGATGGAAATAATAACACTAACAATGTCTATTATGTGAAGGGTTTGTATCACAATTTGTTGAGTGTTGGACAGATGTATGAAAATGAATGATGTCATTTCCAAAAATGAAGGTTTTCAAATTGGGAAAAGATCAGGAGATCTAATTGCAATTAGAATAAGAACATGAAGGAACATGTACTAGATAGAAGGGAACATCACAAGGATGTTGTTTATTATCTCAGATTGATGACAGCTGGCTGTGGAATTAGAGGATGTGTCATATAAAATTTGATAACCTATTGAGAATAAGCTCATCTGGTATAGTGAGAGATCTATCTAGACTACGTAAAATTGAATAAATTATCTGTAAAGGTTGTTAAGAAGGGAAGAAAATAAGAGAATCATTCAAGAAAAAAAATTATTCATCTATCGGTGTACTAGATATTGTGCACACTGATCTTTATGGTCCTACCAAAATAAGGATCTTTCAAGGTGAAAGGTACTTTATACTTTTTATTGATGACTATTCAAGGATGACATGGGTTTCTTTTCTTAGAGATGGATCTGAGGCATTTGAGAAGTTCACACTAATACATTTGAGGTTAATTTTTGACCTTTAATTGGTCAAATTTTCTACTAAGATTGGTTGAATGATCCACAAATGGTCTCATCACTATTTTCCTAGTTGAAAGTGTGACACATCTTTGTTAAGGTCCAATGTTCTATGCCAAACTTGGTTGAAATTGACTGACAAGTTTATTCGTCAAACTTTCGACCAATATCGGTCGAAATGTTTAGGCCATCCGACTAGGATGCCAAACCCATGATGCTAAATTTTGACACAAAATGGTCAATATGTAGATCATTCTTGGTGAGGGTTTTGACCAAAATTTGTCAAAATTTTGACCAATATGGAATGTTAAAAAAAACACCTGAAGATTAATATCTAGAGTAATCACCAACAACATCCTGGTCGTTGATTAGTCTAGATATTTATCTTCAGGTATTTGTGTTACTTTGCATTAATATCATTATATATGCTCATAGGACAACAACCAGTTAGGAATCTAAAATCTTAGTCTTGTTAGTGAATGACCTGTTAAAGTAGTACTGAGCTTCCTCCCAAATAATGCAAGCTAAGATCTCATATCTCAGATCCCATGGTTACAAAGTAAGAGAATAAATTTGAAGGACATGTCCAGGAAAACAAACTCCAATATATATAAGAGAAGGAATAGTAACTATTATAAGAAATTTGTTGTGATGGTTATTGTGGTGAATGGAATAGTAACTATTATTATAACATACATAGCCAAATCTAAAAGCTCTCAAATTTATGGCACAATCATGTTAAGCAATTCAATGTTTAATCTCATTGAATTCTTGCAAGTTTTCTTTTGTTTTATTGTTTTTCTAAGTTGGTGAATATTTTTAACTTTGTTCTTGATATTTGGTGGTTGCAGGAGTGTGGTGTCTACATTTTCATCTTGAAATTCATTTGACATGGGGTATCTCAATGACATTCTTAAACTTTAATGGAAATGGTGTTAACTAGACCCTACCGCCTCCACCACCAAGATACCCTATTCCAAATACCCCATTTTGGCACAGGATGGAAGGATGCTGACAAAGGTTGTGGAATTTGGATTTACACCTTCTAACTACATTGCTTGAAAGTTTCTAAAGCCTTGTCAACAAATCCATTTTGTGCATAACTTGCAATCATGGCATTCCATGACATGGGATCCCTTACATTTATTCTATCAAATAGTGAATGTGCCCTATCCATGCTTCCACATTTCACATACATGTCTACCAAGGAAATTGTAACTACAACATCAGATAAAAAATCCATTATGTTATACTTTGGTGTATGCTCATACCCTATTCAAAAGCTCCCAATTTTGCATAGACCTTAAGCATGCTGGAAAAGGTTGTGAAATTTCTTTAAAAGTTTCTAAATCCTTTTCAATAAGATCATTTTGCACATATCCTACAATCATTGCAGTCCACAAGATGAAAAATCTTTGAGGCATTTTGTTAAATAGTTCACGTGCCTTGTCTATTCTTCCACATTTTGCATACATATATGCAAGAGAATTTACAACTATAATACTAGGAATCAATCCATTTTCAATTATGACTTGATGGATGGTTGTACATAGTGGAGAGGGAAAAAACAGATCAAAGACAATAGTGCAATGAAAATATTGTAACATTGCAAACATGAAAGATCAAAATCGCATAGGAAAGAGATAGAAACTAGTGTTGAATCTGATGTAAAACCTATGTGTGGGGTGATTGAAAATATGGTTAATCAGTTTGAGAATGAAATAGTGATAGAGATGAAAAGAAGCCAGAGAATCTTTGATTTTTGGGTTCATTTAAATGAGGACATCATAAGTAAGGAAAATACTTTTTTGAGGATCAAAATCCAAGGAAAAATAGTCATATAGACAATGGAATGCTAATGATATAAAGAAGACCGTGATACTCATTGATTAAAAGGAAGTCAATAATACATAAAGAGAGGTGGCCATGAAAACATCCTTTAGATCATACCATAAAAACAGTACCATCAATCATTACAAAGGAAACATCAAGGATCAAATCACATGGCTTTTATGACTGTAATCACAGACAAGCATGATAAGGACCATAAGGAGACATTGAAAAAACAAGGTGCATGGTACAAGTGTATGGAATCATAGTAGTCATGACAATGATATCTAAAATAAAATGGTAAAATCATTTTCTTGATGTGTCAGAAACTAGTGCTAACTGCTATGTGCTACAATAAATAAAATAACACTGATGTGGTCATAATCATGATTCCAATATTTAAAATGCTATAATAGTACCATGAATCATTGATCAAAGAATGTGAGTGTTATAAATGACAATGCTACGAAGACAGTGGTAATGGAATTACCATGTCAAGGTCAAATTAGTGGTATCATGCTTGAACAGTGAGTATAGTCAATAGTGAGGCTTAAAGACAACAAATGGAACCAAGGGAAGCAATGACAAACAAGTATCAACATGAAGGCAATAATGATGGACAATAATAGTAGACATCATGGGCATCAATCATTACAAGGAACAACAACAGTAATAGAACACATATATCAAGGGCAGTCACTTCAATGCCAAAGAACATCAAGAATTAACAGTGACCAAGGAATATTGATGTGCAATAACAATGATTTATTATATGTCAAAAAAATAAGGTTAATGTTGAAAACAAAGGTTAGCTTCACATTGTGTATTATCAAAGGAAGAAGTAATTGGACTAATTAATTCAGAGATGAAAGCACAGTCAATAATTAAGGAGGACGTTGTCTATATGTTGCAGAGATATCTAATACAAGATCCTATTTAAGTCATTCAAGGCTCCTAGTTCATTATCAGTTGAAAAAGAGTCATAAGGACACATAACATCAGTATGCATAAATATGCTATAAGTCTTTATAAATATGTTATAAGTCTTCATAAAGCACATCAAGGTTACTAGTATGCAAGAAAGATTTTTCTTTCTAGATTTCCAAATAGCTTGCATCTACATATTACAAAGATAAATTCAAATCAAGGATGTCTTCATCCATAAAATTCCCAAAAAAGGAATGATAGTCCAAATAAGTAAACATATGGAAGTCATGCTAGCTGAATGCGTTTTGATATTCATAGAATTTCAGTTTTAGAGTACATATATATCAACCATTATTGTCAAAAATACTTGGGTAGATATGTATGCAAAATGTGTAAGCACAAACAAGGTGCATGAACTATTTCACAGAATGCCTCAAAGATAAGTCATCCAATATAATGCAATTAGTGCAAAATTTCAAGATAATTAATTTTTTGAAAATTCTTTAGAAACTTTAAAAAAATGCAATTGGCAAGTATAAAGCCAAATTCACTACATGTGTCTACCCTGTCTGTGCCAAAATAGGAGCTTTGGAATAGGGTATGGACGTGCATCAAAGCATAATGGTGGGGGAATTTTTTTGAGAGATATCATAGATGTAAAATCCCTGGTAGACATGAATAAAAAATGTAGAATCATAGAAAATGCACCTGGATTGATTAACAAAATGCCTAAAATTTAGATATTAATATCCACTATAGAATGTAATGTATTCATGCATTATCACTTTAACTTATTGTGAAATCAAATGGATACATGGACAATAGTTAATGGAAACTTCTAGTGTTGTGTTTATTTTACATTCAACTGATGCTATGTTTGAGTCATGTGAGGTAAAATGGGAGTTTTGTCAGCGGTAAAGGCCCACCCCTTTCATGTATCTTGTATGATATAAACACACTCCCTTTGTTTTTGTAATATTTTAGTGACTTTAGTTCAATGTGATGGATGATGTTCTTATAAAATTTTGAGATTATGAGTATAATGGAAAAACTTTAAGAGTAACATTATATGGATTTTATTTTATTTCCATGCTTAATATGTAGAACAAAAAGAAGCCATTACCTACATGCTCTTAGGTTTAAGGTAAAATATTACAGATTTCACTAAATGTAAATTTCATCTCAAAGATTTGACATTAGCGAATTTTAACGATTCTTTTTTTTTAAATTGTGCAACATTGCCCAATGTTCTGAATCACTGCATAAATCCTACATTAAGGATTTTATTATTTCTTATTTTTTCTTCCATGACTATTAAACTTGTTTTATTTTGTGTGACATCTGAAAATTACATAGGCCAAACAACTATTGCAATCACAAAAACATCAAAAAAGCTAATTTTACCACCAATGTAAAAGGTAAGTTAACAAATGTTAAATGGGAAGAGATCAAGTGGTAAAAAATTAAATCTTTCATAAAAAGAATCATATTCAAAATCCTCTGAAGACACGCTACATGTTCTAAAATGTAAAGAAGTTGAATGTTAAATGTAAGATATAAATCTCAACCATAGTAGTCAAAAGAAAAGACATGCAACAAAGGAGATTTACCAATACAAAAATATAAGCAAATCGAAAACATGATTGGTACCTTATGAGATGGTTTTTGAGGTGCGGGCTCTTCATCACTCTCCCCTAAAGAAGACTCCTCCTCACTGCTATAGCTTTCTTGTTTAACAATTGGCTTGATGACAGTTTTCTAAAAGGCATTTACATGTTAATATAATCTCCAAATAGAAAATAGGATCAAATATCATCAAAAACAAGTAAATAAAATAAAAATATGACATACTTTGGGTATTAACTTTTGAGGTGTAGGTTCTTCCTCGCTCTCAACACAAGGGTCATATTCACTACTATTGGCTTCTTTCTTAACGACAGGATTTTGGGTAGATTTCTAGAATATGATCAAATTAAAGATAGGATAAAATATTATAACGGTTAGTCAAAATTAAAAGATACAAAACTAAAAGATAAACATTATATTTAACAACATATGTAACTCTTCAAAAACCTTGACCAAAGACAAACCAGTCCAAGCCCTAGACCAAGCCCTACCTAGATTTGCATAGAATCCTGCCCTTGTTCACCTAGAAGATATGAAAGAACTAAATATGAAGGAAAATTTTCTAGAATAATTAAAATTGGATTAAGTATGACAATCAGTTTGTCACAAATTATTCTCAATTCCCAAGCACCAATTACTGAACATGCAATAAAATGATAAATATTGTATCTAACATCACTGATGTATATAACAAAGGGATATATCACTCTTAAGAAAAATTCAAAATTGCTCAATACAATGAAGGAATCAACACACGATTTGTTTAATAAAAGGAGATTTGTTGTGGCACTTTTTAAAATAGAGCTTACCACAAGGTTAAAGGCCAGCACTACTTGTGTGTTGAAAATTCTTCAATGTAGATTTGATCTTGTCTATAAAAAATGTATTCAAGAAAGGAGATCTGTCAACACTTCTTTCTATAGAAAAATCATCTATTTGAGAAAATTCATTCTTGGAAGCCTCTGTTGGAAGGATCTCCTGCACCTTGTGTGTAACAGAATTAACTACTCCTGAACAAGAAGAAATTTCACTACTTCTCTTAACTTTGCAATTATTTAACGAGCTACCTATTGGAGACTTGATTCTGAACAGTTGATTGACTGTATGTTTGTCATTGATGACAACATATAATACATAACAGTACTTTTGTATGTACTTATCCATATGATGACATGAAGACTTGCGTGGATAGATACATGTTTTTGACATGTTTATTATGCTATGTTCATACACGCAGACCCAGATATGATGTTTTAGTAAAGATATGTAATTCTGTTATTGACAGTTACAGTTCTGGAGGAATAACGGTTTAAGGCCGACATATGTAATGTGTTTATTGAGTTGTGCCTAACTTTAGGATATGAGTGTGTATATTCATGATGAGTTATGAGTTTTTGATATTAATCTAAAGGCACCAAACGTATTTCAAGAAGATTGCAAAGTTATGGTTAAATTCGTGAAGCCGACTTAGTGAAGCGATGCGTATATTCAGTCTATACTTGTGTGGTTGTAATTATGCTTGCACGCTTAGTAGAGCCGACAAGGATGTTATGAAGATTTGTCTAACAGGTCCCATGATCTCATACTTGGATTATGTACTTATAGAAGGTCATTTGTGATAAGAAGAGTTGCGAAAGCCAGAGATAAGAAAAGCAGAGTAGAGTGTTAAAGTAGTAGAGCTATATTTATCATATGTTGATAATATAGATATTGAAGTAGAAGCTTTCAAAACACAGAGAAGATTGTTATAGTGCTTTACAAGAGGTTAAAGCATCGGCACACAAAAGGAACTGATCAGACAAGTAGTGTCACAAACAGCAATTCACCTAGTTGATATAGTGTGTATCAAATAACCAGAAGGTTGTATCCTTCACCACTTGGACAGTGGGTCCTTGGACAGTGAATCCACCACCCCTAACAGGGTTATTGTAAAAGACTCCTAACAGGGTCAGACCCTTAACCAGGTCACTATACTACTACATTGTAATGAACAACTCCTAACGGGGTTGAAAGATCTTTTAACAGGGATTACTATAAACAGTATAGTTCTTTGTGGGTACTAATTCCCACCAGGGTTTTTACCATTTGGTTTCCCCATAACCAAATTGATGTGTTGTGTAATGTGTTATC
>MU223848.1:1379863-1391343 GCA_018584345.1 Thuja plicata
CTTGCATGGATAGATACATGTTGTTGACATGTTTATTATGCTATGTTCATACACGCAGACCCAGATATGATGTTTCAGTAAAGATATGTAATTCTGTTATTGACGATTACAGTTCTGGAGGAATAATGGTTTAAGGCCGACGTATGTAACATGTTTATTGAGTTGCACCTATCTTTAGGATATGCATGTGTATATTCATGATGAGTTATGAGTTGTTGCTATTAACCTAAAGGTGCCAAATGTGTTTCAAGAAGATTGCAAAGTTATGGTTAAATTGGTGAAGCCAACTTAGTGAAGTGACGCGTCTATTTAGTCTGTACTTACACGGTTGTAATTATGCTTGCGTGCTTAGTAGAGTCGATAGGGATGTTATGAAGAGTTGTCTAACAAGTCCCATGATCTCATACTTGGAGTATGTACTTATAGAAGGTCATTTGTGATAAGAAGAGTTGCAAAAACCAGAGATAAGAAAAGAAGAGAAGAGTGTTAAAGCAGTAGAGCTATATTTATCATATGTTGATAATATAGATATTGAAGTAGAAGCTTTCAGAACACAAAGAATATTTTTTTAGTGCTTTACAAGAGGTTAAAGCATCGGTGCACAAAAGGAACTGTTCAGACAAACAGTGTCACAAACAATAGTTCACCTAGTTGATACAGTGTGTATCAAATAACTAGAAGGTTGTAGCCTTCACCACTTGGACAGTGAGTCCACCACCCCTAATAGGGTTATTGTAAAAGACTCCTAACAGGGTCAGACCCTTAACCAAGTCACTATACTACTGCATTGTAATGAACAACTCCTAATAGGGTTGAAAGATCTTTTAACATGGATTACTATAAATAGTATAGTTCTTTGCGGGTACTAATTCCCATTGGGGTTTTTACCATTGGTTTTCCTGTAACCAAATTGATGTGTTGTGTAATGTTTTATTTGAATGTGCATTTACTTTGTATCAATCTGGATTAATAAGTATAAGAAAAAGATAAAGTTGTTGATAACTGATTCACGTCCCCCCCCTCTCAGTTATCCCTGAAGTATTCTAACACTACCAATGTCCTTCACAGAAAAGGTGTTCAAGCAAGGAGAATTATCTTGATCATTTATATGCTCAGGCATTTTTGATGAAGCTTGAAGATCATGATTATTAAGCTTAGAAGGCTCCTTTGTTAGGATCTTGTTGCTCTATTCTATGTCAGAATCACCCCCTCCTGAAGAAGAGGACATGCCATCACTAATTGTAATCTCAAGATTCTAATATGAAATTACCTGTCATAGACAGATAGTTTTCAAGGAAAGAGATATCCATGGTTCTTTAGAGCATCAAGCTTACTTGAAAAAATGGGTGTGCCAGTATTTCTTTGAAGCACAGTGTGCTTCAATGGAGTGTCAAATATATTCAAGCAAGGAGAAAATGATAAATCATCATCCTTTGTAACATCAGATGGAGCATTAAATTCAAAAAGTTCCATCTTGCAAGCCCCTATCCAAGAGATGGTCTATTATGAGTACATGGGTAGCATCTCTTTCACCATAAAAACTAATCAAAATAATAACTTAACCAATTAGAATGAAAGAAATTGCTTAGTATGATAGAATGTGGAACACAACTATGCATCAACAAGTGGAACACTCTTGTGCTAAATTAAACTCATGACCTGATTTTGACTCAATCTCTCCAAGATACTTAATAGGTCAATATTTATATAAATATATTTTAGTCTTAGATAAATGTATTTAATGTGAGGAAATGGGAGTCCAAAGGAACTGATTTAACACTTCACCTACTCAAAAACACAAACCAATGAATTAATCCAGATTAGGCCAAGAGAGGTTGATGCATTCAAGAAGAGAATACTTACACAAAATGAAGTTGAATCATGCCAGACAAGTTGACTATTGGCCCTTCTAGTTTTTTATTTGATAGTTACCTGACAATGACACATTCAAAATGCACTTATGAGAAAAGACCTAGAATGAATGAAATTGATTAAATGATGAAGGTATGTTAGTTTGAGCTTCACTTGGTTTCAAGAATACTTTAATATTCTCTACTTAACAAGGCCAACCATGTGAAGGTGGAAGCTCATCTGGCCTCACCCCCCCCCTAACATCAATCTAAATTCCCCATTAAAATCTAATTACACACTTCATTCATCCATTTATGAACTATAACATTCAATCAATACAATCACATAACATTCATTAATATGATATAACATTCATTAATACACAACACTAATCAAGAATTCATTAACACATAACAATATTCATTAACATGAAATAAAATTCAATATTAATATGCAACATTCATATATAATTACTTAAAACAACGTCCTTTGATTATCCAACAAAGTTAATCAAACAAGTTTTATCAAAGAGCATTTTTAAGAAATCATTTCTTTTTTGGGTTTTTCTTAGATTTCTTAAGCTGGAAAAGGCTTTTAGGAGCATCAATATCTTCCTCCTCCTCTTGTGGTTGTGATATAAAATTATGATGCTTCCTCATATTTTGAGGAGCACGATGATGCTGCACTAAAGGGGGGTCTGCTGCAATAACAAGTAAATTGGTTAAATTCACATACTTTTTTTTACTGTTACATGTATTTCATTAACCAGTAGAACATAACATGCATTTTTATTTACCTAGAAATGCCACATCATGTACAATAACATTTTGATCTGCCACCACCTCAACATACTCAACATGCTCTAAAATATTCAAAAAAAGTTACAAGGCCAATTGCAGTTAAAGATGCTAAATTCTATTAATAATTACGTAATTTATTTCCAATAGAAAATTTATAACTCCACCACTGTGATGCACATCATGGACCTATACCATATATCCCTCCACCATAGAATCCTCAGGATGTGCTCTTTGTTAAACCAAGCCCTTCATAAATTATAAGTGCCTCTCAACCATCCACATTGACCTAGTTTGTACATGTCCACACAATTCAATCTCCTCAAATTGATGTATAAGGTAGTGTTCTTGAGCATTAAAAAAAGTTGTAGGTAGACACTTTTGCATTTCACATATAAGCTGGGGAATTTTTCTCTTCTAATATTTTATATCTTTTTAATCAATTTCTTTAGATGATAACCACCTAAAAGAGATTCAACTCGCAAGAACATATAAACAGGAGTTTAGAAAAAAACATATACAATAAATTACATAAAAAGTAAAGCAAGTCATAAATATAATATCTATACAACAAGTCTAAGAAATAACACTTCTAACCTCATGTATTTTCCAAGACCGTATATAACTTTTTTAACAATGTTGTCAAACTGGTGTGGAAGGGATAGAGGTAGGACGTACTACAATAATAAAAAAAATGATCTTTTCAATATATTGTAAAATAATACAATAAAAAGTACATGCAATTTTACAAATATATTGGAAAGAGAGAACATGACTTACCTTGACGAAGGTATGCCAATCATGTGTTTTCAACCCTAGCTCAAAATCACCTTTCTTTGATACAAGACTACTTATATTTGCAGCAAATCCTGTTGAAAATTATGTTTTTTTAATGACTTCTTTTAATGCATCACTTTCCTGCTCAGTTAATAACCAAGAAAGAGAACTCGTATTTATGTGGTCTCCATTGCTATTTGATTCAATGAAATTTTTTAGTGCATGATTGGATTCATGAATGTCATTACAAATTTTGGCAATTTTTTCTTTGTCACGCCTTCCATCTAATATTTTCCATAGTGTCTCTGTTACATTCTTTCCAATATGCATAGCATCAAACAAATGCACGATTGGGAGATCCTTGTAGTACGGAAACCTACTAAATTGACTAGGATAATTTTTTATTCCTCTAGGAAGTTGGTCATTGATGCCTTGACGACCTTCACAAGCATCAATTACATCATTAGTAAATAAAACACAATATCAAAATATAAATTTGAAACAAAAATCATCAAATAGAATGACATTACCTCAGCGATGTAGTCTATTTTATTCTAACTTCCATAGAAAAGGTGTCATTCTTTGTGGCCTTGATGTTGTCTCTTATTTCTCATTAAAAAGATGTTTTTTGATAATTCAATACTTATGATTATTGTGGAGAAAGTGCCTAAACTCATCAAACACCTGCTTTTCTAAACTTCTTGAATGATGAGATTTCATCTTCAGACAACAAACTGGACATGCAAATTTACCCTTTATCTAGAGACCTAAAAGATACCATACAATTGGATCATGTACAATTATCATACACAACTTAAACATATAGCAATAATATGTAAGCACTATAACATACCAAAAATATGTGACCTTAACAATATATAACATACCACAAAAATGAGTTAGCCCAGGGGCATCATGTATTTTTCTTACAGGCATTGCATGGAATTGAAATTTTCTTTGTCCTATTGGTCTAGAGATGTCAAACATAGTGACCCCATTCCATAACTTCAACAACTCGTCAATAAGGGGCTCAATATACATGTTCATATCTTTAACTTGGTACTTACCTAGTTGAATAGACAAAAACATTACATAATTATTATGACCATTTTGATGCGGTGTTTATAAATTAATTTAGATAACTATTAAATGAAAAAATACCTGGTACAATCATTGATAACATTATGTGATCCTTCTTTATGGACATCCAAGGAGGAATGTTATTATTAATAACAAAAACATGCCACACTGAGTAAACAGATCTTATATCTCTAAATGGATTGACACCATCCACTGCCAATGAAAGCTTGATATTACAAGGATCTTCTTTAAAGTGTGGCCATGTTGTTTCTATGTCTTTAAATGTAGAACTATCCATAGGAATTCACATAATTTCATCTTAAATTATATTTCATGCATGGTAATCCACAAATTGTACCAAGCTAGTGTACCTGAATAATCGTTGAAGATGTGGAATAATGGGAGTGTACCAAAGAACCTTTTGAGACACCTTTTTTTTTATTTGATCTGACCAATATCTACTAATATGACAATCAGGGCAACTTGTTAAAAATTCATGTTGTTTATGATATAGAATGTGATCATTGGGACATGCATGTATTGTTTGATACTTCATTCCAATTTGATTCATAATGTTAGATAATTCTCAGTATGAATGAGGAAAAATATTTGATGGTGGTAACAAAATCTCACCTATCAACCTACAACAACAAATATGAATTGTTAATATACTGAATAGTAATGGTATGCTAACATTGAAGATGACAAAAATGACATACCTTAGCATACGTGACATTGCTACATTGGATAAACCATTCATAATCTTCAAGTTCACCAACAAAACTATAGTGAAAAGAAGAGTTGTTTGGGAGGCTTGGTATAGGTGCTTGTATACCTTCTCAAGTATAGGTATATCAAGAACATCTTCATCATCATTATCATATGCACTAGTACCATCATCATGATTATCTTGATCAGCTACACTAATACCATCTTCTTCAATCATGTCCTCTGGCACATTATTAGCTACATCAGTACCATCATCTTCAATTGTGTTCTCTGTCATAGGATCATCTTCTTCCATGGGAGCGTTATCCTTGGCTTAGATATTCACACCTCCATGTTCATCCAGTTGGAAATCCACAATCACAAATCGACAAAAATCGTACCCCCCTTCAATGTGACCATGTTACCTACAATGACTCAGGGTTGTGATTAGAATTATTCAATTCTTTAAGCCCTTAAAATTTTTTCAAGGAAAATTACATTTATCAAATTTTCTTTGGAACTGAGACCACAATCTACCAATTGTCTCATTATTTTGTTCTAGGTTCATATTGCCAAGTGTGGACTTTCTTCACAGGCAATTATTTAGGCTATAAATATATAAAATGTAAACATACAAGCATTAGTAGTATCTTGTATATAATCAAAAATAATAAAATATTACAAGATTATTCCAATTGATAAAATATTACTATATAGAAGAGGTAACTTCATTAGAGTTCCAAATCACTCATAATTTTTCAATGATGATGATCAAGGGACACTCAAGTATTTGGAAGTGGTTTAGGCATGGTTTTCATCTATTGTGGTCATCATAATCACATTTTATTCTCTTTGCATGATTTCTATGAAAGCTAGTGTTGTCTTATGTTTTGTTGTCGTCTTTAAGTATTATTTCACAATAGTCCATATTATTTCTATGCAACAATCCATATTATTTAGTGCATAAAAATAATATGGAATGACTAATTATCTTTCAAACAAATTGCATTTAACTACAACACTACTTTTATTTTAAGGCCTTCAAGGCCTTAAGCACCCTCTTAGACCACACCATTTTTCATGAGTTTATTGCTTCTAACCAACCACTAATAGTGAAGTAATGTCATGCCAAAAACTAGGGAAAAATACACACAAATTTATTTTTTTAAGACACATAAGTACGTACAACTAACCATGGTTGAGTTGGAAAGGTGATAGCAAGGTAGAGTTAACCTTCGAGTTACAAGATATATACGCAGACTGAATTAGGGTCATGCCACAAACAGATACAGAATTGGGGCATCAACTTGTTCTATGGGTTATATGAATTCTTAACTCAGGCTGGTCTAACTCTAATCCCATGTTTAACTATTTTTAGCATCATGATTATAGTTGGTTGTTATGAACATATGATGATTTAGGTTGACCTAATGCTTACTTAACTCTTAACCTAGATTACAACTTAATCCATTCAAATCTAATTTCAATTTTCTTTCAACATTGACTAATAGCTCAAAACCTAGTTAAATTAATTTTCTACTCCTTTTAACAACATACATGAAGCATTTATCAATTAACATGCTTAAAATTGAATAACAATTTCACTATACCAAACAACTATTAATTAAAATCTAAAAGCTGAAATCAAATCTAATTTCCTAACCTACCAACATCAGTAATAAAATTATTCCCCTTTGATGAAAACACATGCATTCCTAATTCATCAATCTCTTCGTAAAACAACTTTAAATTAACCTTTAATAAGACAATTAAATTATCCTCTAATACAAAATTTAAATTAACTTCTAATTGAAATCTAACATAATCCCTAACCCCTTGAACACAAGAGTAACGTAATCCCTTTTTCTCATGATGATAAAATTTAAATTAACATTAACTATACATTTGAATAAATTGAGTAAATCCATTTCTCTAATAGACTAAACAAAATTTTAGGCCAAAATTTCTATTAAATTAATTTACCAATCTCACAATTTTAAAATAACCTAAACAACTAATGTTAAGGATCTATTTAAAATGATTAATTTTTATATTAATAAGTTGTACCAATACCAATTAAAATTAGATCATGTTAATAAATCCATTCATCTTTTATAACCAAAAAGTTATTAATCT
Source organism: Thuja plicata (assembly GCA_018584345.1). Classification (NCBI taxonomy): domain Eukaryota; kingdom Viridiplantae; phylum Streptophyta; class Pinopsida; order Cupressales; family Cupressaceae; genus Thuja; species Thuja plicata. The sequence continues at coordinate 1,387,213 of MU223848.1, forward strand.
ACTAACTAAACCAAGCTACATCATTGAATCAATTTATGTATGTACACAATGCTACCCAATTAAGAATTAAAAACAATAACTAAATAGACCTAATTAATTAATTTAAACTTATCAACTAATTACCTATTAATCTAATCTATCTATCAAATAATCTCCTAACCTAACTAATCTACTAACTTATTAATTTATCATTTTGTATTACAAAGTCCAAAATCCAAAATGCATTGGGTGAAGAGGTCGAATTCCTATGGTAAAGTGCAGGTTGAAAAGACTTATTTTAGGGGGCCCACCATCTACCTTAGCCCATCCCCAAACAAGAAAATTTGCATGCCTTGAAACAAGACAGCAAGGAGGGCACGGTTTTTAAGTAAGGAGGATGATGGGTTTGCTAGGGCCCACCAATAAATTCCCATTCTCCCAAGGAAAATCTCGCATGGAAAGGAGGAGGGGTTGACTTGGGCAAAAAGGGCATGTCAGAACTTGCAGGGTGAGGCAGAAAGGAAGGTGGTGCATAACCCAAGTAGTGTAGCCCCTAAAATATTTTGATTTATTAAACAAACTTTGCAAAGTGGCGCCCAAGAAAGGAGGTAAAAAGGGTAAGGAGTATGGTAAAGGTGGGGCCCACAGAAAAGGTAAAAGTGCAAGGTGAGTTAATTTAGAATTTAGGAGTAATTACATGGTTATGTTAGTGAGATTAGGATATGAATTTAATTAGAGAGAGAGCACATTGGAAAAGGAATATTCTCTGTGGTAAGGAGAATATTTTATTTCCCATACAAATTCTAGAGAGCATTTTTGCTCTAAATCTGGAAAGTGTCATGGGCTTTGTTTGGTATAAGCTCTTCCATATTGATTTTCTTGATTCAATTTTTGCAATAGACCATTGTATGCATATGGATTGATTTATTAGGGCAATATACTAACAAGACTAATAGTATTAGTTGATTTTTATATTAACATACTAACTAGTTTGATTTGTTATTGTTATTAAGGTTATTTCTTCTTCTCAAGAGTTGAGATTGAAATGGAGATTTTTAATGTTTACAAATCCTCAAGATTTCTATGATATGAAACTGTTATATTGTCTTTCTCTTTCAATATTGGATATCCGTCTAACATGAATGGTTAACTTCTTTTTTTTTCTTCTAAGAAATAGAATGCAATATACATGAACTAAAGAATCCATCATTTACATTATGGTAACCTTACAAACTACAATTACACATCTTCAAGATGGTAAATCTATATAATACATGAATGATATGCAACATTTCTTCCTTTAATAAATCATTACATAGAGAATGAGATCTCTTCACATCTAGCTTGAAAGGCTTCCAAAATTAATTTGACAATAATCAACAAAAAATGAATTTTAATACAAATGAGTGACCATGAAATATTGAAGTTGCTTACACACAACTACCCCCAAATAGGGATTTCTTTCAAGCTTCTTTCACCATCATCATGACTTCAAAAACCTGTAAATTTCATGAGGAAAACCATGGGAAGCTCACCTCCCAACCAAGGTCTCAAGGAGACCACCCCCGAGCTTGGAGAACCAAGGCTAAACAAGATTTTACATCCAAATTATCACAAACATATTATATGCACAAAACAACAATAAACTCACAATCAAGGTTTCACAAATGAGTTTTCCAAACCCATTGAAGTAGGGTGAAGGTGGGCTTTTCCAAGGAGGAGAATGCCATTGCAATTTCAAATTTCTCTACAAGATTTTTTTCATGTCTCTCCAAGGCTACATTGACATTCCTTCAATATACACATTTGGTCATTTCTATACCAAAAACAATATTTATAACATGGCTTCATGGAGCCCATACTCCATGAAATTATCCCTCTTCTCCAAGAGAAGAGACTCTCACTACAATGGAGAGCCCAACTAAACCCTTCACCCAAGGCCACTTCTTCCCTTTTCAAACGGTGAGTAATGCCTTAACTCCCATGAACAACACTCCCAATCCAAAAGAATAAGAATTGATACAAAAATCCAAATGCATCCCCAACCCAACACATTATAACAAAATTTACATACAACAACACTATACAAGATTACATACATGAACACCATACAAGATTTCATATTCATAAAATAATAACATCCAAATCTACTTGCAACAAACAAGCACTTCATGGCAAAGGAAACCAACCTTCCAAATGTGTTATAGAAAAATGAAACTTGAGAAGAGCCCAAATCCTTATCCTTTCTCTATCCAAACCCTAATTGTCTCTAAAATTAGAGAGTGGGTGAACACCCACTAAGTCTCCCCAAAACCCTCTAAAAACACTCCCAAAAGTGTACTCAAGACCTAAAAATAATGAGACATGACATCTAGCCTTTTGTCTTACCTCTTGTTTCCCCTCTTAATTGTGAGTTTAGTAAGGAGTGTGGGACAAGTTAGATGCATGAGGCCATCTCTATTTTCGCCACTTTTAAAAAGTAGGCATTTTGGAGAGTCATAATAGTGACCTAGGTTTCTCCCATAGGTAAAAACTAGCCTTAACCCAAGGTACCCCCTTAGGGTTAACTAATTTTGGCCAAAAATACACTCAAGGGTTACTTTTAACACCTCCAAAGTACCCCTAAAGTTCAAATCTGAGTTCCAACATAATGTGATCCCTACAAGACATCTATATGCAAGTGAGATTAATATAATATCCTATAAGGTTTGGTGATTCATTCCCAAGCCCTAATTGACATGACACCATCCACATGGATAACACAAGTGTCAAGTGACACCAAAAAAAATGCACATCACATTCATAATGACATGTCCAAACAACAACATAAATTTTAAACTATTAACACACATTCAGATTACGTTTACAATAAAGATCACATTACAATGAGGTTTTAACCCCTTATTGGATTAAACATTGGCTTACTCAATTCACATGTGTTTAGCCCTGATTCTCTGAATAATTGCATGGTTCCCTTTCCTACACACTAAAATTTGAGCATCAGTAGTCGAAGATAATAAAATCAAATGTAATATACATTTTAAATTCATAATTAGCAACATTAATCAATAAGAAGAATTAAATTCCTAATTGCAATTGTCATACAGAAGAGTTTAAAACATAATAATTCTATAATCATCATGACATAACATCCATGAAATAATCAAGTCTAATCATGATTCAATCTTCTCATTGATTCACTTATCTAAACATATATATAATCAAAATCAACCACTTTTTCTAGGTCTAATCCATATCAAAATGTAATCCACACAATATAATCATCATCATAACATAATATCTTGAGTCTCTGCTAGGATAATCAAAAGTGTATCGATGTATCAAAATATAAGTATCAAAGTGTGATCGAGCGGTAAAGTTGTGATGGGTCAGGGTGAGACCTCACATCCTCCCCCACTAGGCATGAACTTCCTCCTGGAGTTCATCAAAAAGGTATGGCTACTGAGATCTCAGTTGCACTACATCCTCCCATGAAGCCGTGACCTCATCATAACAATCCCACTGGACCCTAACCTGGTCTAGCTCTCAGCCTTGGAGTGCAAGGGTCCGTCAGGCTATAATATGAATGGGCTCCAATGCTAGCTGTCTGTCTGACTCCACCTGCAAGGCATCCCAATCTATAACATGAGACTCATCATAAATATATTTTCATAACACAGATACATGAAACACATCGTGGATGCATGACAGGCTGGGTGGCAAGGCTAAATGGTAGGCAATTGGTCCTATCCTCTACAATATCTTGAAAGGTCCAATAAAGTGAGGTGCTAACTTAGAGCCCTTTCCAAAATGGATTGGACTCTTATGCGGGTGCACTCTCAAGAAGACCCTATCTCCAACCATATACTCACGATCGACCCTCTTTACATATGCATACTTCTTCTGTCAATCCTGAGCCTCTCTAAGGCACTGTCTAATGAAGACTACCTACTACTCCATATCCTTGACCAACTGAGGTCTAATAGATACTCTATCCTTGATCCTGTCCCAACTCAGTGGTGTCTTGCATGGTCTACCATACAAGGCCTGATATGGTGGCATACCTATAGAAGAATGATGCCCATTATTATAGGCAAACTCGACTAGATGTAGGTATTCCTCCCACTTGACCTGATGGTCCATCACATACAT